>WNGS01098744.1:0-20707 GCA_020271785.1 Procambarus virginalis
ACCAGGTGCTGTACTTTTACCCTTTTTCATAGCGCCCCTTACTTCCTGGGCGGTGATTGGGTCCCCATATTCGTCATCACTAGACAGTGTTCTTGTTATCCTAATTCTTCTGTCATCATGTCGCAGGAGCTGTTCCCTGCTGATTTCTGCAGGGAGGGGAGGAGGAGGATGCTGCATCAGTCCACTTGTGAATTAGTTCTTCAGCCTTACCCTGGGGGTCTTTGTGAGCCGCAGGCCGGGCTCTGCCACCCTTAGCTATCTTAATTTTTGCCCACACCTGTCTTGCAGATGTTTCTCGTCCAATAGAGCTAGTGAATTCAAGCCATTGTCTTTACCGCTCTTTAATCTTCTCTTCCCTGGCTACTTGACACACAGTTTTACACAGCTCTTAGTTACTCTCAGTGGGATGTCTCCGGTACCCTCTACGCATGTCTCGTACATTTGCGTTAAGCAATCTTTATGTAATCATTCTCATACCATTTTATTTTCTTCCTCTGAGGGTTACTTCGCCCAGGCGTACGGCACGGATCTCTTAGACAGCTCTCAATTTGGTTTTTAAGGTCATCAACAAATGTGTCCATGTCTTCTGGGATTGGTAATTCCGTGAACCAGTCACTCAACCTGTTTATGAAGTGCGGCCTCATATCTGGTCCGAGTGATAACCTTTTTCTTTTATTTGTCTCTTCTCTTCTCTTGCTCATGTCGACGGTGGTAATCAGTGCCCATGTGGTCACAACATAAACTGTGCACAATGTGTGTACTGGCATCCGTGTCCGGTGCATTCAGCAGGAGAGCATAGTCTAATCTTCCTCCTCTGAGGTGAGTTGGCTGTTCATCACACAGCACCCTAATGTTTTCACTTCCCCTGACAAAGATTGACAGTTTCCGTCCATTGACATTGGCCTGATGACAGTTGGCACCAAAGTGTCGGGGTGTTTGGCATTCAGGTCACCGACCAGCAGAGTAGGTTCTTCATTAACAAATTCAGGCAGTGTGTCAAGGTCAAGTTTACTCTGTGGCACACATATAGGTTGATTATATGTAAGGCATTATTGTTTAAGTAACGGGTTACTCCCAGTGACTCAAACTCATCCCCCATGTGCAGGTCATTGATAATCTGTGCGGGAATATTGTTATTTACAAAAGTGATGAGACCTCCGTTCCCCGTGGGAACAATACTGAGTGATATATGTGGCAGCTCGTCCTCATAAGCTTTCCAACGTCAAGAAAACGGTCCATTTAAAGTGTCCTCTCCTAACCAACCAGAGGAACTAAACAGAAAACGGAACAGTACGTCTCTTTCGCGAGCCGTTTCCATTTTGTAGTAAGACAACTTTTGGCCTTATGTAATGCATACGTGCGAAAAGCGACGTTCTTGTAGGAGGAGAGGTTGACATGTGCCGTTACTGAACAATAGTGTGAGTGGCGGCACTGTAATGTTTTGGGCAGGTGGGCCCCTTCACTAGTGCGTCCCCTGTGACGCACTAGTGAAGGTTCCCTCACTGTGACGCACTAGTGAAGGTTCCCTCACTGTGACGCACTAGTGAAGGTTCCCTCACTGTGACGCACTAGTGAAGGTTCCCATCACTGGTTGATACTGGTTGATGGGGTTCTGGGAGTTCTTCTACTCCCCAAGCCCGGCCCGAGGCCAGGCTGATTTGTGAGAGTTTGGAACTGGCTGTTGCTGGAGCGGCCCGCAGGCCCACATACCCACCACAGCCCGGCTGGTCCGGCATCCTTGGAGGAATAAATCTTAGTTTCCTCTTGAAGATGTCCCGGTTGTTCGGCAATTATTTCTTATGCTTGCTGGGAGGACGTGAACAACCGCGCGACCTCTGATGTTTATACAGTGTTCTCTGATTGTGCCTATGGCACCTCTGCTCTTCACTGTTTCTATTCTGCATTCTTCCATATCGTTCACTCCAGTACGTCGTTATTTTACTGTAGATTTGGTACTTGCACATCCAGTATCTTCCAGGTGTATATTATTTGATATCTCCCTCGTCTTCTTTCTAGTGAGTACATTTGGAGAGCTTTGAGACGATCCCAATAATTTAGGTGCTTTACCTCGTCTATGCGTGCCGTAATATGTTCTCTGTATTCCCTCTATTTCAGCAATCTCTCCTGCTCTGAAGGGGGAAGTGTGTACTGAACAGTACTCAAGACGGGACCACCACAATGACTTGAAGAGTACAACCATTGTGATGGGATCCCTGGATTTGAAAGTTCTCGTAATCCATCCTATCATTTTTTGGCTGTCGCAATATTTGCTTGGTTATGCTCCTAAACGTTAGGTCGTCAGACATATTATTCCCAAATCCTTTACATGCTGTTTTCCTACTATGGGACATTTGATTGTGTTTTGTACTCTGTATTATGTTTAAGGTCCTCATTTTTACCGTACCTGAGTACCTGGAATTTATCACTGTTAAACATCATGTTATTTCTGATGCCCAGTCGAAAACTTTATTAATATCAGCTTGAAGTTTTTCAATGTCTTCAGCGAGGTAATTTTCATACTGATTTTTGTGTCGTCTGCAAAGGATGATACGAAGCTGTGACTTGTATTTTTGTCTATATCTGATATGAGAATAAGGAAAAGCAGCGGTGCAAGGACTGTACCCTGAGGTACAGAGCTTTTAACTGCACTTGGACTAGATTTATATTGTTGACCGTTACTCGCTGAGTCCTGTTTGACAGAAAAATGAGTATCCAGCGTCCTACTTTACCGGTTTTCCCATTGACTTCATTTTGTGTGCTATCACGCCATGGTAACATTTATCGAAAGCCTTTGCGAAGTCCGTGTATATCACATCAGCATTCTGTTTTTCTTCTAATGCCTCAGTGACTTTTATCGTAGTGCTCAAGTAGCTGTGAGAGGCACGATCTTCCCGCTCGAAATCCATGTTGGCCTGGGTTGTGAAGGTCATTGGTCTCCATGAAATTGGTGACCTGACTCTAATCACTCTCTCAAATACTTTTATGATGTGCGATGTTAGTGCAACTGGTCTATAATTCTTTGCCAATGCTTTGCTCCCTCCCTTGTGTAGAGGGGCTATGTCTGCTACTTTAAGTGCATCTGGTATCTCCCCCGTGTCCAAGCTCTTCCTCCACACTATACTGAGTGCCTGTGCTACCGGCACTTTGCATTTCTTTATAAATATTGAATTCCATGAGTCTGGACCTGGGGCCGAGTGCATGGGCATGTTTCAATTTCTCTTTCAAAATTTAGTGCGCTCGTGTTGATATCAGTTATATTTACAGGGGTTGGATATCCCGCATAAAGAAATTGTCTGGATCTTCCACTTTCATGTGTTTTATTGGAGTGCTAAACATGTCCTCATACTGCTTTTTAGGATTTCACTAATTCTTTGTCATCCTCCGTGTATGAACCTTCACTTGTACGAATAGGTCCAATACTGGCAGTGGTTTTTGCTTTTGATTTCGCATATGTGAAGAAATATTTTGGATTTTTCTTTATTTCCTGAATTGCTTTCTGTTCTAACTGCCTTTCTTCAGTTTCATATGAGTGTTTCAATTTCCGCTCGATTTCTTCAATCTCCCTATTTAATTTATTCCTTCTTTGACGGGAAATTCGTGTCTGCATAAGCAGTTCTGTTATTTTTTTCCTGCGTTTATACTGTCGTCTGCGTTCTCTTTCTACGTTAGATCTCTTTCGGCTTTCCTCAAGGGAACATGTTTCAGACAAACTTGATATGCTTCCGCAGTCAGTTTTCTATTCCTTCTGTAGGACTTGTATTACTTAAAGTTTCCCATGGAATGTTTGTAAGTTCCCTGTTTATTATCTCCCAGTCTATCCTTTTATTATTAAATTGAATTTACTGAATAGCCCCTCTCGCTTTATCAACGTTTTAGGTCTATTCTGAGTATTGATGGTCGTTTGCACTTCAATGAGCTTGTGATCTGAATATGTGGTATCTGATATCGTAATGTCTCGATAATGTCTTCATTGTTCGTAAAGATCAAATCTAAATATTTTCATTTATCGTTGGCTCCGGTATCTGCTGACTGAGTGAAAATTTGTCACAGAATCTAAGTAGTTCTCTAATCTGTGGTTGGTTAGGTCCCGATAGATTTCCTGGTATAATATTATTGTTTGCTATTTTCCACCTGAGACTAGGCAAGTTGAAGTCACCTAGGAAGATAATATCAGGTGTCGGGTCTCCAAATTATTGAAGGTACGTACACAGAGGACAACAAAGAGATTAGTGAAATTCTAAGAAGCCAGTATGAGGCTATGGTTAGCACACCAATTAACAACATGAAAGTTGATGACCCAGACAGCTTCTTTATGAATGACATTCAAGCTGCAGATAATATAACGGATATAATACAAACTCGGAAGACTTTGAAAGAGAAATTGACAATATGCCCATGCACTCAGCCCCTGGGCCTGACTCATGGAATTCAATATTCATAAAGAAATGTAAAGTACCAGTAGCGAGAGCACTCAGCGTAATATGGAGAAAGAGCCTGGATACAGGGGAGATACCAGCAGCACTTAAATCTGCAGATATAGCTCCGTTGCACAAGGGGGGGAGTAAAGCCTTGGCAAAAATTATAGGCCAGTTGCACTAACATCACACATAAGAAAAGTGTTTGAAAGAGTGATTAGGAATCAAATTTCTAGTTTTATGGAAAACAATGAATTGCACAATCCAGGACAACATGGATTTAGAGCGGGAAGATCCTGTCTGTCACAGTTACTCAACCACTATGACAAAATCACAGAAGCCCTAGAAGAAAAGCAAAATGCAGATGTTGTATACACAGACTTTGCAAAGGCTTTCGACAAATGTGACCATGGGGTGATAGCTCACAAAATGAGATCAATGGGAATAACTGGAAAAGTAGGACGCTGGATACTCAATTTCCTGTCGAACAGAACACAAAGAGTAACAGTCAATCAGATAAAATCGAGTCCAAGCGATGTTAAAAGCTCTGTACCTCAAGGTACAGTCCTTGCACCGCTACTGTTCCTTATTCTCATATCTGATATAGACAAAAATACACGTCACAGCTTCGTGTCATCCTTCGCAGATGACACAAAAATCAGCATGAAAATTACCTCTGCTGAAGACATTGAAAAACTACAAACAGATGTCAACAAAGTTTTCGATTGGGCAGCAGAAAAATAATATGATGTTTAACAGTGATAAATTTCAGGTACTCAGGTACGGCAAAAATGAGGATCTGAAACATAATACAGGGTACAAAACACAATCAAATCTTCCCATAGTAGAAAAACAGCATGTCAAGGATTTGGGAATAATGATGTCCGACGATCTAACGTTTAGGGAGCATAACCAAGCAAATATCGCATCAGCCAGAAAAATGATCGGATGGATTACGAGAACTTTCAAATCCAGGGATCCCATCACAATGGTTGTACTCTTCAAGTCACTTGTGTTGTCCCGTCTCGAATACTGCTCAGTACTCACTTCCCCCTTCAGAGCAGGAGAGATTGCTGAAATAGAGGGAATACAGAGAACATATACGGCACGCATAGACGAGATAAAACACCTAAATTATTGGGATCGTCTCAAAGCTCTCCAAATGTACTCTCTAGAAAGGAGACGAGAGAGATACCAAATAATATACACGTGGAAAATACTGGAGGGCCAGGTCCCAAATCTACACAGTAAAATAACAACGTACTGGAGTGAACGATATGGAAGAAAATGCAAGATTGAACCAGTGAAGAGCAGAGGTGCCATAAGCACAATCAGAGAACACTGTATAAACATCAGAGGTCCGCGGTTGTTCAACGTCCTCCCAGCGACTATAAGAAATATTGCCGGAACAACCGTGGACATCTTCAAGAGAAAACTGGACTGTTTCCTAAGAGAAGTCCCGGATCAGCCGGGCTGTGGTGGGTATGTGGCTCTGCGGGCCGCTCCAAGCAACAGCCTGGTGGATCAAACTCTCACAAGTCGAGCCTGGCCTCGGGCCGGGCTTGGGGAGTAGAAGAACTCCCAGAACCCCATCAACCAGGTATCAACCAGGTAAGGCTATTCTCTATTTTGTTTATCTGTTCTGTGAATTCCTCAGCCGTTGCATCTGGCGGTTTGTATATTAGAATAATCACTAAATTTATTTTATCTATTTTTAATCCCAGTACCTCTACCACCTCATTTGTAACGTTTAGGAGCTCCGAGCATACAAGGTCTTCCCTAATATACAGACCCACTTCTCCATGTGACCTACTTTTCCTATCACACCTGTATAGGTTATATCCTGGAATCCAGATCTCACTGTCCAACAATTCCCCTGCATGGGTTTCTGTGAAAGCTCCAAATACTGCATTTGACTCCGTGAGGAGACCATTTATGAACTGTACTTTGTTGTTTGTTCTTGTTTTCAGTCCTTGTATGTTGGCAAAGATGAATGAGGTTACTCTATTAGTGATAGTTTGAATGGGAGACTTTCTCGGCAAGCCCATTATGCGTGGGCACAATAAGTTTGTTCTGACCAGTACTGATTGTTGTAGGGAAGTTGCCTGTCGTAGTTGTAGTTCCCTTTCGGTGTGTAATTGTACCTGTAATTCTGGAATGCAAGTGGATCTGGCATCCAGTTCCATACACTCTCCATACTCCTCCTTTTGAATTCTCTGTCGGTCTGGTATAAAAAATTTATAGAGTTTCCTCCCAATTCATTATCCTGCTTGCCACTCTTTATGTAGCGTTCCGTGCCTTTCATGTGAAAGTGTGGGCAGCTGAGGTCATAGCATTTTCTGTCCTTCAGTGAGGTTTGGCACATGTCAGGATGGAAAAACCTACATATTGATCCAAATCGACACTCACCTTTCCTAAGCATATTTAAACATTTTTTGGGATGTTGGTAACTGCATTCTAATCCTTTCTTATTACCAGCATATCTATGTCTGCATATGCCCTTTGCATAAAATTTGCATAAGTCTGTCCTTCTGTTCTGAATTGCTCTATCGGGAACCGTCGTAGTGTCTGTACCTATCGAGCTGTCAGTGCTGTCTGGTACACTTTCTAGTTTACTGACATCTACATCCGGGCCTACTGAGTCAGAGTTTACAACTTCCTGAGTTTCTGCCTCGGTTTCATCCCTGACTATAGCCTCCGCCCCTGGTATAGTAGAATTGTTGTTGTTCCTTTCCCATTCCTTCTGGATGGCTGGTAGGCTTCCAATGAATGATGTTTTCCGTTCATGCGTCATGTTATCTAGAAGGTTTTTTAGGATATTCCAAGCTGGCTGGTCATGTTTACACACCCAGAGCAAGTGGCCAGCTCTCAGTGCCGCAGTGTTACTCACTCCTGCACAAGCCGAATGGAATCTAGTCTTACAGATATAACATTCAATTCCCGTTACCGTCGTCTTTAAGGAGTTGTTACATTGGCCACAAATTTGTTTATTTACTCCCATTTTGCCTTGTTTTGTTGTATATATCTATATATTTATAATATTATATGTATACCGTATATTTGTAACAATATATGTTTATTTGTTCTACTGTATGGTCAGTACTTATCGCCCGGTCGATCGCCTTCACTGTGACGCACTAGTGAAGGTTCCCTCACTGTGACACACTAGTGAAGGTTCCCTCACTGTGACACACTAGTGAAGGTTCCCTCACTGTGACGCACTAGTGAAGGTTCCCTCACTGTGACGCACTAGTGAAGGTTCCCTCACTGTGACACACTAGTGAAGGTCCCCTCACTGTGACACACTAGTGAAGGTTCCCTCACTGTGACCCACAAGTGTAGTGAAGGTTCCCTCACTGTGACCCACAAGGTGTGAGTAGTGAAGGTTCCCTCACTGTGACACACTAGTGAAGGTTCCCTCACTGTGACGCACTAGTGAAGGTTCCCTCACTGTGACACACTAGTGAAGGTTCCCTCACTGTGACACACAAGTGTAGTGAAGGTTCCCTCACTGTGACACACTAGTGAAGGTTCCCTCACTGTGACGCACTAGTGAAGGTTCCCTCACTGTGACGCACTAGTGATGGTTCCCTCACTGTGACACACAAGTGTAGTGAAGGTTCCCTCACTGTGACCCACAAGTGTAGTGAAGGTTCCCTCACTGTGACCCACAAGTGTAGTGAAGGTTCCCTCACTGTGAAGTGTAGTGAAGGTTCCCTCACTGTGACCCACAAGTGTAGTGATGGTTCCCTCACTGTCACCCACAAGTGTAGTGAAGGTTCCCTCACTGTGACCCACAAGTGTAGTGAAGGTTCCCCTCACTGTGACCCACAAGTGTAGTGAAGGTTCCCCTCACTGTGACCCACAAGTGTAGTGAAGGTTCCCCTCACTGTGACGCCAATAGGTGTTTGGTTTAGTTTTATTATATATATACGTATAGTTCATGAGTCACGGACAGAGATTTGAGAGGCGCCAGCTTGTCGGCCTGGATCTCACACCCTCTAAGTGTTAATGACCACCAAGTGACCTGAGATCAGATCATGCGAATTTCACCATGCTGCCGCTAATCGGATAATCGTAGCCTGGTAGCCTTCAAACATGCCGACGTTTAAGGAGTGGCTTGGTAGAGTGCCGGAGGCTATCTACTTGTGGGCGGAGTTAGCTACTAGGTTTCCCAATATTTACTCGGAGAGATATCGATTCGAGAGCAGAAGGAGAATACGAAGCAATAGGAGACCAGCCAACAGAGGCCAGCCGTCGAGACAGGCTGTCAGCCGGCGGGGCGGGACAGTCTCTGTCAACTACAGACATCCCCCCCTCCCCCCCTCTATCCAGCTATAGGCGACACTGGGTGAGTTGAGCATTAAGGTGACTTGGTCGTGTTTACAGGTGGTGTGTGATGATCAGGGACAGACAGTTGTAGGGGTCTCGAATTCTTGGATGATGACTCACTTTGAATATAAATCTTTGACATCAAATCGAATTCCTTAAATTATGATACTTATCATGTGAAATATTATTGAATTTATAATTTAAATTGTCTTTAACTTTCTTCCCTAGAGTTTTTGAGTTGAGATGAGAAAGTCTCTGCAGTTACTGGTTCCATGATTTTAATGAATACATAATAAAGATGGAACATACTAATAATGACCTTGTGTTAACATCTTTGAGTATATTGTTATACAGACAAGTTCCATTCCTTGTCTTGTATGTAATGGTCTAGAATGGATAGTGGCAGCAGTTTCTACTTATATCTACTTCTGGCATTTCTTCTTCTACTATTTACTCTTCTACTTCTCCTATCAGCATTTCTACTTCTACTATCTACTTTCCTACTTCTACCTATCTACCCTTCTACCTCTTCTACTTATCCTACTCATTTCCTACTCGTTATTATATTTCTTTATCCCCCCCCGTTACATCACTGTGACCCACAAGTGTAGTGAAGGTTCCCCTCACTGTGACCCACAAGTGTAGTGAAGGTTCCCCTCACTGTGACCCACAAGTGTAGTGAAGGTTCCCCTCACTGTGACGCCAATAGGTGTTTGGTTTAGTTTTATTATATATATACGTATAGTTCATGAGTCACGGACAGAGATTTGAGAGGCGCCAGCTTGTCGGCCTGGATCTCACACCCTCTAAGTGTTAATGACCACCAAGTGACCTGAGATCAGATCATGCGAATTTCACCATGCTGCCGCTAATCGGATAATCGTAGCCTGGTAGCCTTCAAACATGCCGACGTTTAAGGAGTGGCTTGGTAGAGTGCCGGAGGCTATCTACTTGTGGGCGGAGTTAGCTACTAGGTTTCCCAATATTTACTCGGAGAGATATCGATTCGAGAGCAGAAGGAGAATACGAAGCAATAGGAGACCAGCCAACAGAGGCCAGCCGTCGAGACAGGCTGTCAGCCGGCGGGGCGGGACAGTCTCTGTCAACTACAGACATCCCCCCCTCCCCCCCTCTATCCAGCTATAGGCGACACTGGGTGAGTTGAGCATTAAGGTGACTTGGTCGTGTTTACAGGTGGTGTGTGATGATCAGGGACAGACAGTTGTAGGGGTCTCGAATTCTTGGATGATGACTCACTTTGAATATAAATCTTTGACATCAAATCGAATTCCTTAAATTATGATACTTATCATGTGAAATATAATTGAATTTATAATTTAAATTGTCTTTAACTTTCTTCCCTAGAGTTTTTGAGTTGAGATGAGAAAGTCTCTGCAGTTACTGGTTCCATGATTTTAATGAATACATAATAAAGATGGAACATACTAATAATGACCTTGTGTTAACATCTTTGAGTATATTGTTATACAGACAAGTTCCATTCCTTGTCTTGTATGTAATGGTCTAGAATGGATAGTGGCAGCAGTTTCTACTTATATCTACTTCTGGCATTTCTTCTTCTACTATTTACTCTTCTACTTCTCCTATCAGCATTTCTACTTCTACTATCTACTTTCCTACTTCTACCTATCTACCCTTCTACCTCTTCTACTTATCCTACTCATTTCCTACTCGTTATTATATTTCTTTATCCCCCCCCGTTACATCACTGTGACCCACAAGTGTAGTGAAGGTTCCCCTCACTGTGACCCACAAGTGTAGTGAAGGTTCCCCTCACTGTGACCCACAAGTGTAGTGAAGGTTCCCCTCACTGTGACCNATTGTGCTTGCGGGGTTGAGCTTTGGCTCTTTGGTCCCGCCTCTCAACTGTCAATCAACTGGTGTACAGTTTCCTGAGCCTACTGGGCTCTATCATATCTACATTTGAAACTGTGTATGGAGTCAGCCTCCACCACATCACTGCCTAGTGCATTCCATTTACTAACTACTCTGACACTGAAAAAGTTCTTTCTAATGTCTCTGTGGCTCATTTGGGTACTCAGCTTCCACCTGTGTCCCCTTGTTCGCGCCCCTCCAGTGTTGAATAGTTCATCCTTGTTTACCCGGTCAATTCCCCTGAGGATTTTGTAGGTTGTGATCATGTCCCCCCTTACTCTTCTGTCTTCCAGTGTCGTAAGTTGCATTTCCCGCAGCCTTTCCTCATAACTCATGCCTCTTAGTTCTGGGACTAGTCTAGTAGCATACCTTTGGACTTTTTCCAGCTTCGTCTTGTGCTTGACAAGGTACGGGCTCCATGCTGGGGCCGCGTACTCCAGGATTGGTCTTACATATGTGGTGTACAAGATTCTGAATGATTCCTTACACAGGTTCCTGAACGCCGTTCTGATGTTAGCCAGCCTCGCATATGCCGCAGACGTTATTCTCTTTATGTGGGCTTCAGGAGACAGGTTTGGTGTGATATCAACTCCTAGATCTTTCTCTCTGTCTGTTTCATTAAGTACTTCATCCCCTATTCTGTATCCTGTGTCTGGCCTCCTGTATCCACTGCCTAGTTTCATTACTTTGCATTTACTTGGGTTGAACTTCAACAGCCATTTGTTGGACCATTCACTCAGTCTATCTAGGTCATCTTGTAGCCTCCTACTATCATCCTCTGTTTCAATCCTCCTCATAATTTTTGCATCGTCGGCAAACATTGAGAGGAACGAATCTATACCCTCTGGGAGATCATTTACATGTACCAGAAACAGTATAGGTCCAAGGACTGACCCCTGCGGGACTCCACTTGTAACGTCTCGCCAATCTGAGACTTCACCCCTCACACAGACTCGATGTCTCCTGTTGCTTAGGTACTCCTCTATCCACCGGAGTACCTTCCCTTTCACTCCAGCCTGCATCTCCAACTTTCGCACTAGCCTCTTGTGTGGCACTGTATCAAAGGCTTTTTGACAATCCAAAAATATGCAGTCTGCCCACCCTTCTCTTTCTTGCCTTATTTTTGTTGCCTGGTCGTAGAATTCAAGTAACCCTGTGAGGCAGGACCTGCCATCCCTGAACCCATGTTGGTGCTGTGTGTGTGTGTGTGTGTGTATGTGTATATGTGTGTGCGTGTGTGTTGGTGCGTGAGTGCGCGTGTGTGAAAGAAAACAAATTAGTAACAGTTGATTAATTGACAGTTGAAAGGCGGGCCGAAAGAACAGAGCTCAACCGCCGCAAGCACAGCTTGGTGAATACCAACCTGGTGCGCAGGCCCACATACCCACCACAGCCCGGTAGGTCCAGCTCTCCTTGGAGGAAACAATCTAGTTTCCTCTTGAAAATGTCCACGGTTGTTCCGGCAATATTTCTTATGCTAAGAAATGCTACTCACCTAAGTTGTGCTTGTGGGGGTTGAGCTCGCTGGGATGGTGTTGAACAACCGTGGACCTCTGATGTTTATACAGTGTTCTCTGATTGTGCCTATGGCACCTCTGCTCTTCACTGGTTCTATTCTGCATTTTCTTCCATATCGTTCATTCCAGTATGTTGTTATTTTACTGTGTAGATTTGGTACTTGGCCCTCCAGTATTTTCCACGTGTATATTATTTGATATCTCTCTCGCCTCCTTTCTAGTGAGTACATTTGGAAAGCTTTGAGACGATCCCAATAATTTAGGTGTTTTATCGCGTCTATGCGTGCCGTATATGTTCTTTGTATTCACTCTATTTCAGCAATCTCTCCTGCTCTGAAACCCATCCTCTGAATTACGGTTTAATATTAAGTGTAATAAGTAAATGTCATTACTGTCATGTATAGTACATAATTGCACTTATGGGGCTGTTACATTTACCTTCCCATTTATTCTCCTCGTTTTCTGTTAAGACACTCAGAATTTTAGGATAAACTTTTCAACTTAAATTTGCTATACACAAGTTTTAAACATTAGAAATTTCTTTTTCAGTTTTTTTAAACAATAGAGATTTTATACAAAATTTGAAAATATTCTGAGTTACTTTACAATTTATTGATTTATTTTAGTTTTGCTTTATTAGTTTTATAAAACTGTAATATCAGTATAGCTATAGGTTAAGTACTAATTGTAATTAAGAAGCAATAAAATACTTATCTTCAAATACTAAAGGTTAGGTTAGGTCGTGGTTTTCTATTCAGCTTTTCAGGTAAACTCGGATATTCACAATATATTTGACAGTACGATTTAATACTATCTTGGTTATCTTGAGATGATTTTGGGGCTTTAGTGTCCCCGCGGCCCGGTCCTCGACCAGGCCTCCACACCCCCAGGAAGCAGCCCGTGACAGCTGACTAACACCCAGGTACCTATTTTACTGCTAGGTAACAGGAGCATAGGGTGAAAGAAACTCTGCCCATTGTTTTTCGCCGGCGCCTGGGATCGAACCCAGGACCACAGGATCACAAGTCCCGCGTGCTGTCCGCTCGGCCGACCGGTTCCCTACTGAGTGAAAATAAGTACAATTCCTTACTGCTATGAATAGTAGATAATTGCACTTGTGCTGTTACATTTACCTCCCCATTTTTAGAGGACAGGCTGGTGAATACGCACACTAGCCCATCTCTGGCCTGCGGTCACCTCGTCTGAGGTCCCTTGCGGTCTCTTGTTACCCGTCCCTGGTTGCTAGCGGCTGTGTTGCGGTCGCGGGACCTTCAGCAACATCACAGTGAGGCAGGGCCGCCGCCTCTCCATCCGGCTGGTGACATCTTCTCCTGCAGTGCCTCTTTATGAACTTGCTGGGAACGTAACACATTTTGCGGTTCAGCTTGTTCTAGTTAATTCATGTATTATCCCGTTGTGGTTGAGAAGAGCGCGGCCACTGTTAGTGGTCTTGTCAACAGCCGTTGTTACGCTCATGTGTTGTGTTCAGTTTAGCTCTCTTCCAGTCTCTCCAGACGACAATTATATTAATTATATCTTACAGGTTAATTTGTTACCTTAATTTACCTGTGGTATTTTGTGTCGATTGGTTATTGCAAGAGCAGCGTTGCCACTCAGAGCATCAGTTTAGTGAAGGATAATGTGATGGTGTTAGGAGACCATACGGGAAGATGGGCTACACAACTCTCCCCTTCACAAGGACATCACAGTACTTCAAGCTACCTCAGATGGACCTTCTAAGGCAGCTTCCATTTATATCCAGCCACACAGCAACAGCAACAGCCTGGTGGACCAAACTCTCACAAGTCAAGCCTGGCCTCGGACCGGGCTTGGGTAGTAGAAAAACTCCTAGAACCCCATCAAGCAGGTATCACTCACATTCGTGTACTTATCCAATCATACATGTCAGTGTGTAGGGAAGGTGGTGGGGTGGGGGGGGGGTAGATACTTTGGTCGCCGGCCCTCAAATATCTCATGGGAACTTGACATAGACGAAACAATGATAAGTGACATTATAAAGTGTAGCTCATTCACACAACACCGTCACGGAACGTTGTCGGAGTCATAACATAGCGTGACGTGACACAATAATAGTGCAGGTGAAGTGTAGACCAAACAATGAAGTGCAAACGTAAGGACCCGCTCCTGTGTCAGGTAAGTCCACTTCGGGCTCACCATAGCCCGTGCTACTTGCAACTTTTTGTTCCCAGTTGCTGAATCTAAAACAACTACAATAGGAAACGTAAAATACAAACATTAACAGAACTATAAGGGGTAGAAATGGACGCTTAAGTGAGAAGATAGCACAGGGGTTAAGGTGAGTGATAGCGAGGCACAGGGCTGAGGAAGGCCTGGTGGTGGTGCCACAGGGCTGAGGAAGGCCTGGTGGTGGTGCCACAGGGCTGAGGAAGGCCTGGTGGTGGTGCTACAGGACTGAGGAAGGCCTGGTGGTGGTGCCACAGGGCTGAGGAAGGCCTGGTGGTGGTGCCACAGGGCTGAGGAAGGCCTGGTGGTGGTGCTACAGGGCTGAGGAAGGCCTGGTGGTGGTGCCACAGGGCTGAGGAAGGCCTGGTGGTGGTGCCACAGGACTGAGGAAGGCCTGGTGGTGGTGCCACAGGGCTGAGGAAGGCCTGGTGGTGGTGCCACAGGGCTGAGGAAGGCCTGGTGGTGGTGCCACAGGACTGAGGAAGGCCTGGTGGTGGTGCCACAGGACTGAGGAAGGCCATACAGCGATGACAATTCAATAGTGGTGAGATTTTCGTAATATAGGAGACCTGAAGTTTAAAAAGAAAGTGAAAATAAAGAAACACAAGTAAACAAGAGAAAAGGAATATATAATATATAAAGGAATATATATAAAATAATATATAAAGGAATATATATAAAATAATATATATATAAATATATAAAAAGGAATATATATATATAAAAGGAATATATAATGAAACTGGTGAGCCCATCCTGCCTGGACCCGACCCGGGGGAGGACCTGACCTCACACCACTCCACACTCAGCTAAGAACTGGTTATCTTGAGGTTATCATTAGGTGATTTCGGGGCTTAGCGTCCCCGCGGCCCGGTCCTTAACCAGGCCTCCTTTTTGTTACACATCCCCAGGAAGCAGTCCGTAGCAGCTGTCTAACTCAAAGGTAACTATTTCCTGCTAGATGAACGGGGGCATCAGGGTGAAACAAACTGCCCATTTGTTTCCGCCTCCACCGGGAAGTAGAATTAGTGCATTATATTATTTTAATATATATTATATAACTCGCCCCTCGGGGCAAAATAAAAAAAATTTAATATTATTCATTATATTAATGCCATGAATATTGGTCCCAGAGACCACTCGGTGTACTGGTTCTGTAAAAGGATAATATTTCTGTCTTGAAGATGTTCGCAATTCTGGATAAAACCACAGCACAGAGAATCACTTCTAACTGCCTGCACGGAAATCTCCGATGTTTTCAAAGAAATCGTCAAGGGCACCCAGGCAGAACCAGAAATGGAGCTACATCTCAGCCCTTCACATTCTGTGGAGACAAAGCCTAGATACTGGCGTTATCCCTGACATATTAAAAACAGCAGAGATAGCACCACTCCATAAAGGAGGAAATAAGGCAGAGGCAAACAATTACAGACCGATAGCACTAACATCACACATCATAAAAATCTTTGAGGGAGGGCTAAGAAGTAAGATCACAAAATACGTGGAATCACAGCATCTCCATAACCCCGGACAACATGGTTTCAGAACAAGGCGCTCTTGCCTGTCGCAGTTGCTGGACCACTATGACCGCATTAGGCCTGACCTGGACCGCATTAGGTGCTATGGAAGACAAACAAAACGCTGATATAATTTACACAGATTTCGCAAAAGCTTTTGATAAATGTGACCATGGTGTTATTGCACATAAAATGCGTTCAAAAGGAAATACAGGAAAAATAGGCAGATGGATCTACAATTTCCTGACTAACAGAACCCAATGTGTAATAATCAACAAAATAAAATCCGTTCCATCAACCGTGAAGAGCTCAGTCACCCAGGGTACTGTGCTTCCTCCAGTACTTTTTCTCATCCTCATATCGGACATAAACAAGGATACAACCTATAGTACTGTATCATCCTTTACAGATGACACCAGAATTTTCATGAGAGTAGGCAACATAGAGGACATGGCAAACCTCCAATGAGATGTAGATCAGGTCTTTCTATGGGCTACAGAAAATAATATGGTGTTTAACGAAGACAAGTTCCAGCTCATGCGCTATGGAAAAAAAGGAAACTATAAAAACGGAAACCACGTACAAAACGCAATCAAATCATAACATAGAACGAAAAGGCAATGTAAAGGATTTTGGTGTACTCATGTCGGAAGACCTTACCTTTAAAGAACACAATAAAGTAGCCGTCACAACTGCAAGAAAAATGACAGGTTGGATACAAGAACTTTTCACTAGAGATGCTATACCGATGATACTTTTCAAGACGCTAGTGCTCTCTAGAGTAGAGTACTGCGTGCACAATGACAGCCCCTTTCAAAGCTGGAGAAATTGCTGACTGGAGAGCGTGCAGAGATCCTTTACTGCTAGACTCCACTCAGTAAAACATCTAAACTACTGGGACCCGACTAAAGAGCCTAAATCTGTACTCCCTTGAGCGCAGGCGGAGAGAGCATAATAGTTTATACGTGGAAAATAGTGAGGGGCTGGCCCCAAAACCTGCACACAGAAATAACACCACATGAGACCAGAAGGCATGGCAGGATGTCCAGAATACCCCGTTAAGAGAGAGGTGCAACTGGTACTCTGAGAGAGAACCATCAACATCAGAGGCCCGAGATGTTCAACACGCTTCCATACACATAAGGGGCATAACTGGCCGACCCCTCACAGTGTTCAAGAGAGAACTGTAATCTGAGGATTTGATAGTCTGATTACGGTGAGGATAATGCTAGTATTCATTGTCACGCAGGACCAGAGGGTCATACATAAGACAATAGGTCTAAACTGTAGGCTGAAGCACATATATATCATGGTTACAATCAATGTTTTAAGGTATGGATATGTGAGAACAACTTACTACTGTGCACTGCCACACAAGGGCAGGGATGGGTTCATAAGGTGATGCAGCTTAGAAGTAATATAGACAAAAATTGTTCTTCATTCTTTAAAATGGACAAGCAAATTTTGGGTAAAATGTTAGGATGTCGTCCAGAACACCTGAGTCAATAAAATAGATACACAGTTTGGTGGTACAAGAGGCCAGGAGGTCTGAAGTCCCTTTACGGTTTCACATTCATCATTGTAGTGTTCTAGTGAAGGCATTAAAGGTTTATCACAGATACCATGTTTACATCTGAAAATGGGTCGGTTCTCCCACCTGGTGTGTCACACTTCCCCCTCATCTCCCCCACGCCCCCTATCTCCCATCTCCCCTCCCCCCATCTTTCCCCACTCCCCCTACCCCCAACCTCCCTCCTCTATCTCCCATCGCCCCCTCTATCTCCCATCGCCCCCCCTAGCTCCCAGCTCCCCCCCCCCCTATCTCCCCATCTCCCCCCCCCCCTATCTACCATCTCCCCCCCCCTATCTCCCATCTCCCCCCATCTTCCCCACTCCCCTCATCTCCCCCTGTCTCCCATCTTCCCTATTGCCCCTATCTCCCCCCCTCACCCCACCTCCCCAATCTTCTCTACCAAACCTCCTCCAACATCCAAATTGATTCTATAAATAGCTGAGTCACTGTTGCTCTAGTGTGGCTTCTTGTGGGTTGAGGGAAGGAAAGGGGAGAGGGGAAGTAAAGGGGAGAGGGGAAGGACAGGGGAGAGGGGAACGGAAAGGGGAGCAGGGGAAGGGAAAGGGGAGAGGGGAAGGACAGGGGACAGGGAAGGGAAGGAACGGGGAGAGGGGAAGGAACCGGGGCAGAGGTGAAGGAAAGGGGAGAGGGGACAGGACCAGGGGGAGAGGTGAAAGGAAATGGGGAGATGGGAAGGAAAGGGGAGAGGGGAAGGACCTAAGGGGAAGGGCAGGACAGGGGAGAGGGAAAGGGGAAGAGGGGAGGGAAGTAAAGGGGAAGGAGCGAAGGGACAGGGAAGATGAGGAAGAAGAGGACTGTTTAAGAACCATCAACAGAGGTAAAGACGAACAGTATTACTAATGTTTGGAAGACACGAAGAAGCCAACATTGCCAGTGAAAGGGAACATCATATTGGAGACCTTCAGCGCCGTGGAGAGGGAGGGGGGGGGGTGGTGGGTCTGCTGCTTGGGTAACAGCTTCTCATATTTTGCGCCTACTCATTCTTTGCGCCCTGGAGAGGCTACTCCAGGCCGATAACCAGGGCGCAACTTCCATAGTCTCCTGAGACTGATGGAGTGCCTACTATATATATGACCACCCATTCTGTTTAGATAGTCGTTCGTGTGACTATGTGCGTCATAGTACAACAAAGATTACCGTTCTAAGCAATTAGATAGAACTTTGTACTATTAATTGTATTGAGTCGGAATTAAAATGAGGGTAAAAGCAAACGTAAATATTCCTAGGCCTATTATAGCACACATTGTACTATATTAGGCCTCATATAATGTGTATTAGGCCTTGGAAGGCTAGGTTAGGATAGTTTAGATTGTCCAAAGCAACATAAATAGGTTTCCGGTTTGTCCAACTCAATAGTTCAGATTTCTACTTTCTAATTTCGTTGTACGTCGGTATATTACTATGGTCCTCATTGTTACTATAAGTACTACCAAAACAGGAAGATGGGCAAATATTATATATTATATATATATATATTATATATATGATATATATATATATATAGTATACTATATACCTATATATATATATACTTTTTATTATTTATTATTTAATATTAAATAATAAAATGTTGATGTAGGCCTGTACCACCTCTGGTGGCTGTGTGTAGGGACCCATAAGCCTGGAAGAAGACGATATGCAGCACCCGGGAGAGCCTTGTTGGGCTCTCTCGTGTACTGGCACATGTTGTCTTCTCCAACCATTCCCTTATATAGTTGTATATATAGGGAAATTTATATTCCTTATATATATAAATTTATATTGATTTTTTGACCTTACCTAGTTGTGCGTTGCGGGGTGGTTGAGCTCTGACCATTTGGTCCCGCCTCTACAACCGTCAATCAACTGGTGTATAGATTCCTGAGCCTACGGGCTCATATCATATCTACATTTGAAGCTCTGTATGGAGTCAGCCTCCACCGCATCACTGCCTAATGCATTCCATTCGCGCGCGCGCGCGCGTGTGTGTGTGTGTGTGTGTGTGTGTGTGTGTGTGTGTGGTGTGTGTGTGTGTGTGTGTGTGTGTGTGTGTGTGTGTGCGCGCGCGCGCGCGAGCTAGATTAGTTATAACATATTTGATCGATGTGATAGATGCTACTGATCATATATGATGGATGTTATCGATGAGATATGATAGACTAACCATGATATAATAGTTATGATATGAAATATACTATTGGTTAGATACATATGATTAGATTTGAGAGTTGTGATAGAATGATAGACGAGATAAGCAGACGACGACGGGTATCAATAACGGGGCTGAAGACATGATGACCCAACCACATCTCACAAGGTGACCCAACCACATCTCACAAGATGACCCAACCACAACTCACAAGATGGAGAAGCGACCACGTTTCGGTCCGTCGTGGACCATTATCAAGTGGTAGGGGTTTTGGTCCTTGATACACGCGACTTGATACTGGTCCAGGAGGGACCGAAACGTGGTCGCCTCTCCGACTTCTCCAGTTGAGGTTTGGTTATCATTGATGACATATGACAGATTAGATGTGGAAGATATCATAGATGTGATAAATATGACATTAGATATGATATATTTGGACAGTTTAGCTAGATTAGATAGATGTTATAGATTAGATAGATGTTATATATGAGATAGATGTATAGATTAGATAGATGTTATAGATTAGAGGTTACTGATTAGATATGATTGGTTATATCATGTATGATATAGATTGCTGATGGATAGATGTGGTAGATTGATAGCTGATAGTATTAGATATGATTGATAGATAGATTAGATCGACAGATTACACATGATAAGAGATGGTGAGGTCAAAGACTTGAGGAATTATCACATCTCTGACATGAATATTAACTTCCATGACCATTGGGAGCCGGTCGGCCGAGCGGACAACACGCTGGACTGTGATCCTGTGGTCCCGGGTTCGATCCGGGCGCCGGCGAGAAACAATGGGCAGAGTATCTTTCACCCTATGCCCCCTGTTCACTAGCAGTAAATAGGTACCTGGGGTGTTAGTCAGCTGTCACGGCTGCTTCCTGGGGGTGTGGAGGCCTGGTCGAGGACCGGCCGCGGGACACTAAAGCCCCGAAATCATCTCAGATAACCTCAAGATAACCACGTGTTTCATCTTCCTTAACTGGCTTATGCGGAACAGTCATTAAACCATTTATACCATTATCTACACGGCCAAATACATTGAATACAACGAAAATAAATATTTTAGGTACGAATACTTTCTCGTA
>WNGS01098744.1:45695-67869 GCA_020271785.1 Procambarus virginalis
GCAAATAAACCAGGACTTCACAGAAATAAACTGGGAAGAACAGCTAGAAATGCGAACCTGAACCAGTGCCTGGAAAAAATAAGCTCAGTAGCACTAGAAATATGTACAAACCGCATCCCCTAAGAAAAAGAGGAAGAGATGCAGATTGGAACGAGAACGTCGTTCCCTATATAGGCGAAGAAAACGAATCGCGGTACAACTGAGAGTCGCACCCTATCTCAGGAACGGCGAAGAAGGTTAGGTAGCGAAATAGGAAAAATTGAACTCAAGCTACAAGAATCATACAAAACGCAGGAGAGGGAAAGAGAGCAAAAGGCCATCAGTGAAATAGAGAGAAACCCGAAATATTTTTTCTCCTATGCAAAATCAAGATCAAAAACCACATCTAGTATCGGGCCCCTGCGAAAGGAAGATGGAACTTTCACCGATGACAACAAAGAAATGAGCGAGCTACTGAGGAAGCAATACGACTCTGTCTTCAGCGAGCCATTAAACGCACTAAAGATCGATAACCCAAATGAATTTTTCATGGATATGATACCAACATCAAATCATATATCAGACGTCACCCTATCCCCACTGGATTTTGAAGAAGCCATAAACAGTATGCCTATGCACTCCGCACCAGGCCCGGATTCTTGGAACTCCATATTCATCAAGAACTGTAAAAAACCACTATCGCAGGCCCTTCACATTCTGTGGAGACAAAGCCTAGATACTGGCGTTATTCCTGATATACTAAAAACAGCAGAGATAGCACCACTTCATAAAGGAGGAAATAAGGCAGAGGCAAAAAATTACAGACCGATAGCACTAACATCGCACATCATAAAAATTTTTGAGAGTGCTAAGAAGTAAGATCACAAAATACATGGAATCACAGCATCTCCATAACCCCGGACAACATGGTTTCAGAACAGGGCGCTCTTGCCTGTCGCAGTTGCTGGACCACTATGATATGGCATTAGATGCTATGGAAGACAAACAAAACGCTGATGTAATTTACACAGATTTCGCAAAAGCTTTTGATAAATGTGACCATGGTGTTATTGCCCATAAAATGCGCTCAAAAGGAATTACCGGAAAAGTAGGCAGATGGATCTACAATTTCCTGACCAACAGAACCCAATGTGTAATAGTCAACAAAATAAAATCCAACCCGTCAACCGTTAAGAGCTCAGTCCCCCAGGGTACTGTGCTTGCTCCAGTACTTTTTCTCATCCTCATATCGGACATAGACAAGAGCACAACCTATAGCACTGTATCATCCTTTGCAGATGACACTAGGATCTTCATGAGAGTAGGCAACATAGAGGACACGGCGAACCTCCAGTCAGATGTAGATCAGGTCTTTCTATGGGCTACAGAAAATAATATGGTGTTTAACGAAGACAAGTTCCAGCTCATGCGCTATGGAAAAAATGAAAATATAAAAACGGAAACCACGTACAAAACTCAGGCAAATCATAACATAGAACGAAAAGGCAATGTAAAGGATCTGGGTGTACTCATGTCGGAAGACCTTACCTTTAAAGAACACAATAAAGTAGCCGTCACAACTGCAAGAAAAATGACAGGTTGGATAACAAGAACTTTTCACACTAGAGATGCTATACCGATGATGACACTTTTCAAAACGCTTGTGCTCTCTAGAGTGGAGTACTGCTGCACAATGACAGCCCCTTTCACTGCTGGTGAAATTGCTGACCTGGAGAGCGTGCAGAGGTCCTTTACTGCTAGAATCCACTCGGTAAAACATCTAAACTATTGGGACCGACTTAAGAGCCTAAATCTGTACTCCCTTGAGCGCAGGCGGGAGAGATACATAATAATTTACACGTGGAAAATATTAGAGGGGCTGGTCCCAAACCTGCACACAGAAATAACATCACATGAGACCAGAAGACATGGCAGGATGTGCAGAATACCCCCGTTGAAAAGCAGAGGTGCAACTGGTACTCTGAGAGAGAACTCTATCAACATCAGAGGCCCGAGACTGTTCAACACGCTTCCACTACACATAAGGGACATAACTGGCAAACCCCTCACAGTGTTCAAGAGAGAACTGGATAAGCACCTCCAAAGGATACCTGATCAACCAGGCTGTGACTCATACGTCAGGCTGCGAGCAGCCGCGTCCAACAGCCTGGTTGATGAGTCCAGCAACCAGGAGGCCTGGTCGATGACCGGGCCGCGGGGACGATAAGCCCCGGAAGCACCTCAAGGTATCCTCAAGGTAAGGTAACAGACAGCACTGACAGCTCGATAGGTACAGACACTACAACGGTTCCCGATAGAGCGAGTCAGACCAGAAGGACAGACTTATGCAAATTTTATGCACAGGGCATATGCAGACATAGATATGCTGGTAATAAGAAAAGATTAGAATGCAGTTACCAGCATCCCCAAAAATGTTTAAATATGCTTAGGAAAGGTGAGTGTCGATTTGGATCAATATGTAGGTTTTTCCATCCTGACATGTGCCAAACCTCACTGGAGGGCAGAAAATGCTATGACCTCTGCTGCCCATACTTTCACGTGAAAGGCACGGAACGCTACATAAAGAGTGGCAAGCAGGATAATGAATTTGGAGGAAACTCGATAAATTTTTTATACCAAACCGAAAGAGAATTCAAAAGGAGGAGCATGGAGAATGTATGGAACTGGATGGAGAATGTATGGAACTGGATGCCAGATCCACTTGCATTCCAGAATTACAGATACAATTACACACTGAAAGAGAACTACAACTACGACAGGCAACTGCCCTTCAACAATCAGCACTGGTCAGAACAAACTCAATATGTCCACGCATAATGGGCTTGCCGAAAAAGTCTCCCAATTAAACTATCACTAATAGAGTAACCTCATTCATCTTTGCCAACATACAAGGACTGAAAACAAGAACAAACAACAAAGTACAGTTCATAAATGGCCTCCTCACGGAGTCAAATGCAGTAAATGGAGCTTTCACAGAAACCCATTCAGGGGAATTCTTAGACAGTGAGATCTGAATTCCAGGATATAACCTATACAGGTGTGATAGGAAAATTAGGTCACATGGAGGAGTGGGTCTGTATATTAGGGAAGACCTTGTGTGCTCGGAGCTCCTTAACGTTACAAATGAGGTGGTAGAGGTACTGGGATTAAAAATAGAGAAAATAAATTTAGTGATTATTCTAATATACAAACCGCCAGATGCAACGGCTGAGGAATTCACAGAACAGGTAAACAAAATAGAGAATAGCCTTGATAATTTGGAGAACCCGATACCTGATATTATCTTCCTAGGTGACTTCAAATTGCCTAGTCTCAGGTGGAGAATAGTGTTACGGCCCTAATGGGACGCAACCGGGTTCTTTTCTGATGGTATTAGAGTTTGGGTATCCGGCCCCAAGTTAGTAGAGGCTTTCAAGGGGTGAGCTCCGTAATGCAAGAAAAATAAAAAGGGGAGGTACATTAAATACACAAGTTCGTCACTTTATACCATGTATAATTAGTCTTCCCACCACCATAGATATATAAAAGTCATAAACGGGAAATATCACTACACGATGTACTTCATCGTCTCACTCTGAAGGCGCTGAACACTTGGCGAAGCTCACATTGTGCAGTCTTGCCTGGTTTCCTATTCCGCAGCACTACCCTCTGCAAGTACCAGGAAACCACGATGAATCTACCCTGGCCACAGCCAAATCCCAATTCCGCTGGGTGCCTCGTCGTGAAGGCCCACAACCACAGTCCAGCCTGTAGCTGGCAGGTACCAATCAGCCTCACGCTGTTTAGGCCACTTCACGACGAATACTAGGGTTGCGAGCCCTAGGCAAGAGCCTCGTGTAACTCGCTGTTACTCTCCTCGTTCGGCACCACAGTCGGCCGTCTCTTCCACCAGCCAGCCCCGGGTACAGCGAATCCTGTCACTGCCACTCCTCAGGCACACAGTTGAACACACTACAGTTCTCGTCCGGCGGCGGCTCACTGCTTCTGCAAAGCAGACTGGTGAAGAGACTTTGGTTGCCTTGGTTAGACTGACTTTTTCTGCATCACAGCAGCCCTATGTTGACTCTGTGAAAGCAGACACGTCATCAGTACTGGGACACTACATGGGAACCACTAGGAAACATCACTTACTGGCTTATATACAAACGTACAGCTTCTAGCTCAATAGATGGCGCTGATGTTCTGAGCACCACCACACCAGAGGTCAGCACTGGCTACCTCACGAGCTACCAGGACAAGAATCTAGCATGTCGGGCTGGCATATTCCTGCCACCACTAGATGGCGTTGTCCATTTCGTGGGGGTTTCTGGAGCGGACTCACAGATGGCGTTGACGTCACTGCTCCGTGCTCTGACGATGAACTTGTGTTGGTAACAAATAGCAAGCAATAATATTATACCAGGAAATCTATCAGGACCTAACCAATCACAGATTAGAGAACTACTTAGATACTGTGACAAATTTTCACTCAATCAGCATATAACGGAGTCAAAGAGAAATGAAAATATTCTACATCTGGTCTTTACGAACAATGAAGACATTATCAGACATATTACGATATCAGATACGACATATTCAGATCACAAGCTCATTGAAGTGCAAACGACCATCAATACTCAGAATAGACCTAAAACGTTGATAAAGCGAGAGGGGCTATTCAGTAAATTCAATTTTAATAATAAAAGGATAGACTGGGAGATAATAAACAGGGAACTTACAAACATTCCATGGGAAACTGTTCTAAGTAATACAAGTCCTACAGAAGGAATACAAAAAACTGACTTCGGAAGCGTATCAAGTCTGTCTGAAACATGTTCCTTTGAGGAAAGCCAGAAAGAGATCCAACGTAGAAAGAGAACGCAGACGACACTATAAACGCAGAAAAAAAATAACGGAAATTTTATGCAGACACAGAATTTCCCGTCAAAGAAGGAATAATTTAAATAGGGAGATTGAAGAAATCGAGCGGAAATGAAACACTCATATGAAACTGAAGAAAGGCAGTTAGAACAGAAAGCAATTCAGGAAATAAAGAAAAATCCAAAAACTTCTTCACATATGCGAAATCAAAAGCAAAAACCACTGCCAGTATTGGACCTATTCGTACAAGTGAAGGTTCATACACGGAGGATGACAAAGAAATTAGTGAAATCCTAAAAAAGCAGTATGAGACATGTTTAGCACTCCAATAAACAACATGAAAGTAGAAGATCCAGACAATTTCTTTATGCGGGATATTCAACCCCTGTAAATATAACTGATATCAACACGAGCGCACTAAATTTTGAAAGAGAATTGAAAACATGCCCATGCACTCGGCCCAGGTCCAGACTCATGGAATTCAATATTTATAAAGAAATGCAAAGGGCGGTAGCACAGGCACTCAGTATAGTGTGGAGGAAGAGCTTGGACACGGGGGAGATACCAGATGCACTTAAAGTAGCAGACATAGCCCCTCACACAAGGGAGGGAGCAAAGCATTGGCAAAGAATTATAGACCAGTTGCACTAACATCGCACATAATAAAAGTATTTGAGAGAGTGATTAGGAGTCAGGCACCAATTTTCNATGGTGGCTCTGGTACTGGTGATGGTGGCTCTGGTACTGGGTGATGGAGGCTCTGGTACTGGGTGATGGAGGCTCTGGTACTGGTGATGGAGGTTCTGGTACTGGTGATGGTGGCTCTGGTACTGGGTGATGGAGGCTCTGGTACTGGTGATGGAGGCTCTGGTACTGGTGATGGAGGCTCTGGTACTGGTGATGGAGGCTCTGGTACTGGGTGATGGAGGCTTTGGTACTGGTGATGGTGGCTCTGGTACTGGTGATGGTGGCTCTGGTACTGGGTGATGGTGGCTCTGGTACTGGTGATGGTGGCTCTGGTACTGGTGATGGTGGCTCTGGTACTGGTGATGGTGGCTCTGGTACTGGTGATGGTGGCTCTGGTACTGGTGATGGTGGCTCTGGTACTGGTGATGGTGGCTCTGGTACTGGTGAAGGTGGCTCTGGTACTGGCGATGGAGGCTCTGGTACTGGGTGATGGAGGCTCTGTACTGGTGATGGAGGCTCTGGTACTGGTGATGGTGGCTCTGGTACTGGTGATGGTGGCTCTGGTACTGGTGATGGAGGTTCTGGTACTGGTGATGGTGGCTCTGGTACTGGTGATGGTGGCTCTGGTACTGGTGATGGTGGCTCTGGTACTGGTGATGGTGGCTCTGGTGCTGGTGATCGAGGCTCTGGTACTGGTGATGGAGGCTCTGGTACTGGTGATGGTGGCTCTGTTACTGGTGATGGTGGCTCTGGTACTGGTGATGGTGGCTCTGGTACTGGTGGCTCTGGTACTGGTGATGGTGGCTCTGGTACTGGTGATGGTGGCTCTGGTACTGGTGATGGTGGCTCTGGTTCTGGTGATGGTGGCTCTGGTACTGGGTGATGGAGGCTCTGGCACTGGGTGATGGAGGCTCTGGTACTGGTGATGGAGGTTCTGGTACTGGTGATGGTGGCTCTGGTACTGGGTGATGGAGGCTCTGGTACTGGTGATGGAGGCTCTGGTACTGGTGATGGAGGCTCTGGTACTGGGTGATGGAGGCTCTGGTACTGGGTGATGGAGGCTCTGGTACTGGTGATGGTGGCTCTGGTACTGGTGATGGTGGCTCTGGTACTGGGTGATGGTGGCTCTGGTACTGGTGATGGTGGGTCTGGTACTGGTGATGGTGGCTCTGGTACTGGTGATGGTGGCTCTGGTACTGGTGATGGTGGCTCTGGTACTGGTGATGGTGGCTCTGGTACTGGTGATGGTGGCTCTGGTACTGGTGAAGGTGGCTCTGGTACTGGTGATGGAGGCTCTGGTACTGGGTGATGGAGGCTCTGGTACTGGTGATGGAGGCTCTGGTACTGGTGATGGTGGCTTTGGTACTGGTGATGGTGGCTCTGGTACTGGTGATGGTGGCTCTGGTACTGGTGATGGTGGCTCTGGTACTGGTGATGGAGTTCTGGTACTGGGTTCAAGTTGTTTCTAGAGGCCCTGAAAGTGGGGTGAGGCGTCTGGTCCTGATTGAGTGATTGTGGAAATGGAACTAAGTATGAATGTGAGTGATTGAGTGTGAGGAAGTGTTGACCAACGCTGAGAGTGAGCGATGATGGAGACTGCTGTGGGTTGGATGAAGCACCAAGGCGAGAACTCTGGCGCAGAGGACACCTCGTGAGGCACCACTCGGGCCTGGCCTGGCCTCGGGTCGGGCTTGGGGAGTAGAAGAACTCCCAGAACCCCATCAACCAGGTATCAACCAGGTATGTACTGGAGTGTCCTGGACTCTCAAAGCTGGGCAGAAGAAAACGGAATTCCACCGAACTCGCGAACGGAAATCTGAGACGAGTGTGTCAATTGGCATTATACTTCCCTGCTGGCGTGGCGCGTTTTGCCAGGCTGGCGGGAACGTCGATGCCTTCATGATGTTTTCTTCCAGCGGGTCAAGGCTGTACGTGTGGGGCTCCGACCATGAGGAAGGAGGAGGGTAGTTATCTCGCTACTGCTTGACTGCCTCAAATTACCCTGTTTTTTTTTTTTTTTAGCGTGATTGAGACTGGAGACGAATTTTGCCTCAAGACATTATTTTTTTTGTACAGAATGTGATTGTTAATTCTGGAGGCATTAAGGTCATTATTTTATAACCTTTCAAGTTTCGGGGGTGACAGGTGTTGTTATCTGGCAAGGTGGGGAAGACAGGTGTTTCATCACACAAGACATTATTTTTATAGACACCTATAAAACAGGTGTTTTTATCAACATGGGGGTGGCAAGTTTTTTTTTATCAACACGGGGTGACAGGTGTTTTTATCAACACGGTATATCCCCTTGTATCACGGTATATCAACACTTGTCCCCCTTGTTCGAGTTCCACCCATGCTAAAGAGTCTGTCTTTGTCCACCCTGTCAATTCCACCTAAGAATTTTGTAGGTGGTTATCATGTCTCCCCTTACTCTTCTGTTTTCCAGGGACGTGAGGTTCAGCTCCCTTTGCCTTTCTTCGTAGCTCATACCTCTCAGTTCCGGGACCAGTGTGGTAGCATACCTCTGAATCTTCTCTAACTTGTTCTTGTGTTTAATTTGGTATGGACTGTAGTGTGGAGGAGCTCTGGTACTCACAGTGTGACCATTACACAGCGACACTTCACCGAGTATATTTTACACTTACTGCTCAAGAATGTTGACGTGATGTTGTAGGGTTCTGAAACGTGACCTCCGTCCGGCCCCTTACCTTGCGGTAACCTTGCGATGATTTCGGGTTCAACGTCCCCGCGGCCCGGTCGTCGACCAGACCTCCTGGTTGCTGGACTGGTCAGCCAGGCTGTTGGACGCGGCTGCTCTCAGCCTGACGTACGAGTCACAGCCTGGTTGATATGGTATCCTTTGGAGGTGCTTATAGAGTTCTCTTGAACACTGTGACGGGGCGGCCACCCTTATGTGTAGTGGAAGCGTGTTGAACAGTCTCGGGCCTCTGATGTTGATAGTTCTCTCTCAAGAGATGTGACGACTTATATTGAATTTTGTAACTAGCTCATCAAGATTGTAACTGCTTAGCTAAATGAATTGTGGGGCTCAGTCCCTGAGCCCATTATGTGCCTCTGTAACCCTTTCCACTACCGCCCACGGGATGGGTATGGGGTGCATAATAAATGAACTAAAACTAAAAAAAAAACTCAAGAGTACCTGTTGCACCTCTGCTCTTCAACGGGGGTATTCTGCACATCCTGCCATGTCTTCTGGTCTCATGTGATGTTATTTCTGTGTGCAGGTTTGGGACCAGCCCCTCTACTATTTTCCACGTGTAAATTATTATGTATCTCTCCCGCCTGCGCTCAAGAGAATACAGAATTAGGCATTTTAGTCGGTCCCAATAGTTTAGATGTTTTACTGAGTGGATTCTAGCAGTAAAGGATCTCTGCACGCTCTTCAGGTCAGCAATTTCTCCAGCTGTGAAAGGGGCTGTCATTGTGCAGCAGTACTCCACTCTAGAGAGCACAAGCGTTTTGAAAAGTATCGTCATCGGTATAGCATCTCTAGTGTGAAAAGTTCTTGTTATCCAACCTGTCATTTTTCTTGCAGTTGTGACAGCTACTTTATTGTGTTCTTTAAGGTAAGGTCTTCCGACATGAGTATTAGTTGAAGGGGTGAAGCTTCTTTTATTCTGTATCTCTAATGTTTAACATAAGAGGGTGGTTGTGGTTGTGTTGGTTGGTTGCTACTAGTGGTGGTGCTATATTTTTTTTGGGGGAGGGGGGGGGGTAAAGAGGAAGGAGAGGCATAGGTGAAGGAAGTATAGAAGTGGGAAATACAGTGAGAGGTATGAAAGCAGGCGGGCTGTCCGCCTTGCTGACACGATGTGTGGGTGTTGGCAGCTAAGCTAAGCTGGCTCCCTCTTGTCAGGGAGCTGTGAGTGTGTGAGAGGTTATTCACATGTGTTTCACCATATATGGATGTCTCTCTTACCTTGAGGTTATCTTGAGATGATTTCGGGGCTTTGCGTTCCCGCGGCCCGGTCCTCGACCAGGCCTTCATTTTGTTACACCCCCCTTGGAAGCAGCCCGTAGCAGCTGTCTAACTCCCAGGTACCTATTTACTGCTAGGTAACGGGCATTATCGTGAAACATTTTTGCCCATTTGTCTCCGCCTTCACCGGGGATCGAACCCGGAACCTCAGGACTACGAATCCGAAGCGCTGTCCACCCAGCTGTCAGGCGCCCATGGATAGATGACCACTGTGTAGCATTCATATATACAAACTCCGATGCTTCCACGCGTTATGTTCTTCTCTTTAAGGCTATTTTATTATTATTATTTATTGATGTATATATACATATACGCATGTTAGTGGTGGTACTGATGGCGCTGCTGAGTTGGCCAAGACTTTTGCTGGTAAAGAGGGAGTTGATTACCAACTTGGACTGCCTCTGAGCAGCCTCAGGGCAGCAATATTCCGGGAACATCAACTAAATTTTGGAGACTTGAGGCAAAGTGAAATTCACACCAGTTACTCCATCTATCATCATTCTGTTATGCAGGAAGAACCGCACGTCTATGGGTCATCCAATAATGTTAGCAGACTTCTAGATGTTACCACTGCTAGGCTTAGGCTCGGCTACAAGTACCTCTGGGAGTTTGTAACATCTGCTGATGTAGATTTGACTAAATGTAAACTCTGTCAGCAGAACTATTCGCATACTTTGCGTCATTATATAATGGAATGTGAAAAAATTGCGGAATTTAGAGATAACACCATCAATAGTGTCCAAGAAATGTGTAAGTACTTCATTCATAATGATGTGCTGCCCGAAATCTTAGCGCAGTATCCAAAATTTGCTTATTGTAGGTAATGCATGCACATAACTGTAAAGCTGCCGCCCAGTTGGGTGGGTGTGGAGCACATGACTGTAAAGCTGCCGCCCAGTTGGGTGGGTGTGGAGCAAGACTAGTAACTGTGTGACTCACCATAGATGTAAAGTACCTTGTATAGTGACTGTTGTGAGCCTCTTGTTGATCACTTTGATCCTTGTTGATCTTTGTGATGACACAAAGATTATTGATGTGTTTATTTGTGTGGGTGATTAGATATGTATGTGTATGTATATATGTATACGTATATATATATATGTACATGTATGTATGAGTATGTGTACATGTATATATATAACATTAATAATTTTGTAACTAGCGTCAAAAAATTATTGGCTTAGCTAAACGAACTAGAGGGTTCAGTTCCTGAACCGATTATGTGCCTCTGTAATCCTTTACACCACCGCCCACGGCATGGGGATGGGGTGCATAATACAGAAAGAAAGAGATTATGACGCTGCATGACGAGTGGGGGGGGGGGGTAGTGGTGGTTCTAGTGGGGGGGGGGGGGGGTGAGTCCCACGCTGGTGGGAGGTGACTTGGGTTTCCCGCCAGTCTCGCCAACGTCCGTCTTGCTGCTGCCTGCCACCGTGAGAGAGGGAGGCCTCACCTTGTGTTGCTTGGTTCCAGGGATCCTTCACCCGCGGCCGCCTCTCACCATAACTCCTGGTTGGTAGTCTGGTCAACCAGGCTGTTAGATGCACCGGCTCGTAATCTGACGTAGGAATCACAGCTTGGACGTACCCATTGGAGATGTTTATCATGGTCTCTCCAACTTCGTGAGAGGTTAATTAGTTAGTCCCGCCCCGTATGTGTAGCGGGAGCGTGTTGGAGAGTCACCTTATTTATTCTCGTATTCTTACGTGTGATGTAGACGTCCTCTACCACCGTCTACACGACGTGCTGGGCCGCCAGGGACCGAAGCGTCCTCACGTCCTTTATTTTCAGATGTGTGGGTTGGTGTCTAGGGCTCAGCCCCGTTATTGTGACACACACACTGCGCCATATTAAGAAACAGGCCTACGAAGAATGGCCGGTATAAACTATATATATATATATATATATATATATATATATATATATCTATATATATATATATATATATATATATATATTACAGTGCTAACAATTGTGCATACGCTGACTCATGTTAAGATATTAAAGGCATCAGATGCTGGCCATCCCCCCCCCAGTGTAACGTGAGGGAAGCAAGACATCAATAAATATACTCGTGTTGAACTTAGTGAGTCAGTGTGATGAGGTGGGTGAAGGCTGCTTTGTTTACCCTCGTGCAGTGCGGTTATCTTCCCCATCTGTAGACACCACACTCACCCACAAGAAACGACTCGCCACACTCAGTTTTTTTTATTATTATTGTTTTCTACCACAGACGTGGCCACACATTTACAATGCTAACCAGCATATATACATTGTCTTATGTCCTCCATGGACAGGGTTAGAGATGTGTTAAACATAATTTCAAGGGTTTATTGAACAATCAACCATTGAAGGTGAGTCGGTGCTTTTAAAATGCTAAGCTAACCTATCACACACAGTGTGTGTGGTGACTACCAGGGAACCAGATTTGGAGAATCAAATACAAAAGTTGTTTTGTATTTAAACATTATTTGACTTAAAAATTTGTACGTTTTGCCTACCTTTTCACACTAGAGATGCTATACCGATGATGATACTTTTCAAAACGCTTGTGCTCTCTTAGAGTGGAGTACTGCTGCACAATGACAGCCCCTTTCAAAGCTGGAGAAATTGCTGACCTGGAGAGCGTGCAGAGATCCTTTACTGCTAGAATCCACTCAGTAAAACATCTAAACTATTGGGACCGAATAAAATACTTAAATCTGTACTCCCTTGAGCGCAGGCGGGAGAGATACATAATAATTTACACGTGGAAAATAGTAGAGGGGCTGGTCCCAAACCTGCACACAGAAATAACATCACATGAGACCAGAAGACATGGCAGGATGTGCAGAATACACCCGTTGAAAAGCAGAGGTGCAACAGGTACTCTGAGAGAGAACTATCAACATCAGAGGCCCGAGACTGTTCAACACGCTCCCGCTACACATCAGGGGCATAACTGACCGACTCCTCACAGTGTTCAAAAGAGAACTGGATAAGCACCTCCAAAGGATACCTGATCAACCAGGCTGTGACTCATACGTCAGGCTGCGAGCAGCCGCGTCAAACAGCCTGGTTGATCAGTCCAGCAACCAGGAGGCCTGGTCGATGACCGGGCCGCGGGGACGCTACGCCCTGGTAGCACCTCAAGGTAACCTCAAGGTAACCTTATTTATATCTTTTTCCTCTGCCAGTTTTACGAGAGGAGCGTTGAAATGTGGCCCAATATTCCTGTGCTGTTTTTCTGGTCGGCAGCCGCCACTGTACCCACCTAATTGTGCTTGCGGGGGTTGAGTTCTAGCTCTTTGGTCCCGACTCTCAACTGTCAATCAACTGGTGTACAGAATCCTGAGCCTACTGGATACAATCATATTTACATTTGAAACTGTGTATGGAGTCTGCCGCCACAAAAATATAAACTCAGTAGCTAGAAAGTAGTAGCTAAAGTAGGTGGGGTGCGCCTAGAAAGTAGTAGCTAAAAAATAAACTCCTGAAAAAAATAAGCTCAGTAGCACTAGAAATATGCTCAAACTTCATCCCCCTAAGAAAAAGGAGGAAGAGATGTAGATTGGAACGGGAACGGCGTTCCCTATATAGGCGACGAAAACGAATCGCGGAACAACTTGAGAGTCGCACCCTATCTCAAGAACGGCGAAGGTGGTTAGGTAGAGAAATAGAAATAATTGAACTCAAGCTACAAGAATCGTACAAAATTCAAAAGATCATCAATGAAAGAGAGAAATCCGAAATATTTTTTCTCCTATGCAAAATCAAGATAATTAACTAAATCTAGTATCGGGCCCCTGCGAAGACAGATGGAACTTTCACAGATGACAACAAAGAAATGAGCAAAATCCTGAGGACTCAGTACAACTTTGTTTTCAGCGACCCACTAAACACATTAAAGATTGATAACCTAAATGAATTTTTCATGGATGTGATGCCAACATCAAACCATATATCAGATGTCACCCTATCCCCACTGGATTTTGAAGAAGCAATAGCCTGTATGCCTATGTACTCTGCACCGGGCCCTGATTCCTGGAACTCCATATTCATCAAGAACTGTAAAAAAAAAAACACTGTCGCAGGCCCTTTACATTCTGTGGAGACAAAGCCTAGATACTGGCATTATCCCTGATATACTAAAAACAGCAGAGATAGCACCACTCCATAAAGGAGAAAATAAGGCAGAGGCAAGAAAATTACAGACCGATAGCACTAACATCACACATCATAAAAGTATTTGAGAGAGTGCTAAGAAGTAAGATCACAAAACACGTGGAATCACAGCATCTCCATAACCCTGGACAACATGGGTTCAGAACAGAGCGCTCTTACCTGTCACAGTTGCTGGACCACTATGACATGGACTTAGATGCCATGGAAGCGCTGATGTAATTACACAGGTTTCGCAAAAGCCTTCGACAAATGTGGCCATGGTGTTATTGGGCACAAAATGCGTGCAAAAGGAGTTACCGGAAAAATAGGCAGATGGATATACAATTTCCTGACTAACAGAACCCAATGTGAAATAGTCAACAAAATAAAATCCGGTCCATCAACCGTGAAGAGCTCAGTCCCCCAGGGTACTGTGCTTGCTCCAGTACTTTTTCTCAAACGCATATCGGACATAAACAAGGATACAATCTATAGTACTGTATCATTCTTTGCAGATGACACTAGGATTTTTATGAGAGCAGACAACGTAGAGAGCACAGCGAACCTCCAATCAGATGTAAATCAGGTCTTTCAATGGGCTACAGAAAATAATATGGTATTTAATGAAGATAAGTTCCAGTTCTTGAGCAACGGAAAAAAAAATAAAATATAAAAGCAGAAACCACGTACAAAACACAGTCAAATCATAACATAGAACGAAAAAGCAATATACAGGATTTTGGTGTACTCATGTCAGAAGTCCTTACCTCTAAAGAACACAATGAAGGAGCCGTCACAACTGCAAGAAAAATGACAGGTTGGATAACAAGAACTTTTCAACCATAGATGCTATACCAATGATGATACTCTTCAAGACGCTAGTGCTCTCTAGAGTGGAGTACTGCTGCACAATGAAAGCCCCTTTCAAAGCTGGAGAAATTGCTGACATGGAGAACGTGTAGAGATTCTTTACTACTAGAATCCACTCAGTAAAACATCTAAACTACTGAGACGACTAAAGAGCCTAAAACTGTATTTTCTTGAGCGCAGGCGGGAGATATACATAATAATTTACTTGTGGAAAATAGTAGAGGGGCTGGTCCCAAACCTGCATACAGAAATAACATCACATGAGACCAGGAGGCATGGCAGGATGTGCAGAATACCCCCATTGAAGAGCAGATGTGCAACAGGTACTCTGAGAGAGAGAACTCTTATCAACATCAGAGGCCCGAGACTGTTCAACACGCTTCCACTACACATAAGGGGCACAACTGGCCGACCCCTCACAGTGTTAAAGAGAGAACTCGATAAGCACCTCCAAAGGATACCTGATCAACCAGGTTTTGATTCATACGTCAGGCTGCGAGCAGCCACATCCAACAGCCTGGTTGACACGCAGCAACGAGGAGGCCTGGTCGACGACCCGGCCGTGGGGACGCTAAGCCCTGAAAACATCTCAAGGTAACCTCAAGGTTAGGTTACCATCAAATCACTGTGTGTTACAGGTGGAGGACGGTCTCAGTCTCTTGCAGTGGTCTCTTGCTGTGGTCTGTACGAAAGACCCATACGAAAGATTACGTCGATAGTGACATCTGAATCCCAAATTATAATCTATATAGATGTGACAGTAATTAGGTCAAGAGGAGGAGTAGGTCTGTATATTAAAGAGGAACTGGCATGCACAGAGCTCCTGAACTCGTCCAATGAGGTGTTAAGAGGTACTTGGAATCAAGGTAGAAAATATAAATCTTATATTTAAATATTTATATTTAAAAATTATATTAAAAAATAATATTATAATAAAAATATTATTATAAAATGCAATCCGTCAGATGCAACAGTTGAAGAATTCACTGAGCAGATACACAAAATAGAAAATATCCTTGATAATTTAGTAAGCCCAGTACCAAATAATATCTTCCTTGGAGACTTCAATCTACCCAGTTTAAAATGGAGAATAGTAAACAATAACATTATAGCAGGAAATCAACCTGGAAATAATCAACCACAGATCAGAGAACTACTGAGATTCTGTGACAAATTTTCGCTGAATCAGCAGAATACAGAACTAGCTAGGAACGAAAACACGCTGGACCTAATATTCACAAACAATGATGAGCTAATCAGAGACATTACAACCTCAGATACTACATTCTCAGACCATAAGCTCATTGAAGTGCAAACTAACATTAATAACGGTAGTAGGTCTAAGAGACCCAACAAACGAGAAGGAATATTCAGTCCAATTTCAACAATAAGAGGATCGACTGGGAAAAAATAAATGTAGACCTTGCAAACTCTCAATGGGAGACGGTCTTAAGTGATAAAACTCCCACACAAGGAATAGTTAAACTTGACAGCTGTAGCTTACAAGGTGTAACACCCATATAAAAATGGGGAAAGGGAGCTGTAACACCCATGACCCCCCCTCTAGAGTTCACACTCAGGGAAGCCTTCTCCAAGAGGTCACGCCAGATGACCTCTGGATTATCTTGTATGTTGATTAAAAATTCCTGGGGTTAGTCTGTCAGCTAGTTTCAAGTATGTAATATTTCATGATACTCTTGTCAAACATTGCGATGGAATTAGACCCCAGATTCGTATGTGTAAACATCCATGGATCTCCCCCTTTTAGCCAGGTCAGAGGTCAGTCACACACGTAATTAATAATTCCTTTCTTGAAGAGTGTATGGTGAATGTCAAACAAGTTTAATGGAAAAATTCTTGAGTGTTTGTGCACATGTGGCCCGACTTCTTGCATCTTCGGTGTAGGTAGCAACCGCAAATCTCCCCTCCCCCTTTTTGGGGTGTATATATGGTCCTGTAGCAGACTTAGTTGAGAGTTCNTAGTCCGGCCCATAACTCCCATAACCCCATCAAGTAGTTATCAAGCCGGTATCACTACTGTATTGTGTGAGTCGTTAGTTTATTCCATTTGCCATTACGATGATAAATATTGTTAACATGCCAACGCCTAGTCTTTACCTGCAGTTTCCGCCGTGTCCTCCCTCCCTTGTATATATAAATGTATCAACTTGCTCTTTTATATATGTTATAAGACTAGTATGTCTGTCGGGAATAGTGTGTGGAGTGAAGGCAACCAGTGGTGCCCTTGTGGTGCCCTTGTGGTGCAGCACTTGTGTCTCTTTACCATAGTGTGACGCCCCTCATCACAGCCTACAGCACTCTGGCGTGAACATCAAACTTGATCACGTTTATAGCTTGCCTCTATAAACCGCTCCATCCTTCAGTAATTACAGTACTACTAGCAACTATTTACCTGGATGATGGGGTTCTGGAAGTTGTTCTACTCCCCAAGCCCGGCCCGAGGCCAGGCTTGACTTGTGAGAGGGTGAGCTTGTCCACCAGGCTGTTGCTTAGAGCGGCCCGCAGGCCCACATACCCACCACAGCCCGGTTGGTCCGGCACTCCTTGAAGGAAACAATCCAGTTTTCTCTTGAAGATGTCCACGGTTGTTCCGGCAATATTTCTGATGCTCGCTGGGAGGATGTTGAACAACCGCGGACCTCTGATGTTCATACAGTGTTCTCTGATTGGTCAACACGTATCAAAATGGTCCGTTGCCACCAACGATGCTCACGCCTTGTTCTATTATTTATGTAGGGACAATAACTGAATAACAAAAACATTGTTGGGAATAGTAAAGCACAAAGGCACTTTAATAGGCCTAAGGCAACGTATATTAGGCCTAGCAGTGCTTGGATGAGCTAGGTTATCTTAAGAGGATTTCGGGGCTTAGGGTCCCCGCGGCCCGGTCCTCGACCAGGCCTCCTTTTTGTTACACACATACCCAGGAAGGAGCCCGTAGCAGCTGTCTAACTCCCAGGTACCTATTGAACAGGTCATCAGGGTGAAAGAAACATTGCCCATTTGTTTCAGTCTCTACCGGGATCGAACCCGGAATCTCAGGACTACGAATCCGAAGTGCTGTCCACTCAGCTATCAGGCCCCCTTAGATTCTTTAATTATTTTTCCAATTACAGAAAGCCATTTGAACTCATTGAGCTGAAATGAACAAAACAGGAACTTTTTGGGTCCACCAGTCTATTTTTGTACGACCAATCGAATAGTTTCTTTAACTATTACCATTATTGGAGGCTATGGTGGTTTAGAATTCTGGGCAAGTTGTGCCGGACCAACCAGGCTGTAGTGGATATGTGGGCCTGCGGGCCGCTCCAAGCAACAGCCTGGTGGACCAAGTTATCACAAGTCGAGCCTGGCCTTAGGCCGGGCTCGGGGAGTAGAAGAACTTTCAGAACCCTCTCCAGGTATGGTCTGGTTCTATAGAAGATTGTCTTCCTGTCTGGTTGTTCTGTCTGTCCAAGGCTGGAGGCCAGAGACTTAGGGCTAGCCTCACCCAACTGTGTAAGGTGACACGTGGCTGGTGTGTGTGGCAGAGGCCGGTCCCGTCTGCCCACTCATCCCCCCTTATGAAATATTGGCTCCTGTCTTTTTCATGGTCTGAAATCGGGGATTTGTTTTCCATTGAATTATTCGCAGTTTTCATATAACTGTAAATATGGTAATATTACTAAAAAAAAACTGTTCATAATATTAATTTGTTTTTTAGAGAGAGAGAGAGAGGAAGGGGAGAAGGAAGGGAGAGAGGGGGGTGGAAGAGAGGGTAGGAGTGAGGGGGACTGTAGGGGAGAGGGGATTTGGAGAGAGAGTGGAGGGGGGGGGGAGGAGGAAGAGTGGGGATTGTAAGAGAGAGAGAGAGAGAGAGGGGGGGGGGAGAGGGACCTCGGGTACAGCTCGGTACCCCATCTAGTAAACTATATATCAATCGCCCGTAAAAAATTAACCCATTGGCCCGAAAAAACTAAATGTATCGCTTGCCGCCCCCCCCCCCACTCCCTGGATAAAAAACAGCCTGTTTGTCTGGCGGGAAAATCCTGCCATCCGCCATGTTTGAGAGTAAATGCGTGATGATGCCATATGTCTACCTACCTTTATATTACTATATCATATTATTTACTGTTTACCTTGTGTAGCTTCCGGGGATCAACAGCCCCGCGGCCCGGTCTCTAACCAGGCCTCCAGGTTAGTCGTCTGGTCAACCAGGCTGTTGAACGCGGCTGCTAGCAGCCTGACGTATGAATCACAGCCTGGTTGATCAGGTATCCTTTGGAGGTGCTTATAGAGTTCTCTTGAACACTGTGACGGGGCGGCCACCCTTATGTGTAGTGGAAGCGTGTTGAACAGTCTCGGGCCTCTGATGTTGATAGTTCTCTTTCAGAGTACCTGTTGCACCTCTGCTTTTCAACGGGGGTATTCTGCACATCCTGCCATGTCTCCTGGTCTCATGTGATGTTATTTCTGTGTGCAGGTTTGGGACCAGCCCCTCCAATATCTTCCACGTGTAGATTATTATGTATCTTTCTCGCATACGCCCTAGAGAATACAGACGTAGAAAATTTAATCGGCCCCCAGTAATTAAGATGACTTATAGAGTAGATTCTAGCAGTAAAGGATCTTAGCACGCTCTCTAGGTCAGCAATTTTCCCAGCTCTGAATATTGTTGCACTGTTAAAGTGCAACAATATTCCACCCTAGAGAGCACTAGTCTTGAAAAGTATCATCATCTTTGGTATGGCGTCCCTTGTTTGGAAGGTCCTTGTTATCCAACCTGTCATTTTTCTTGCAGTCGTGACAGCTGCTTTATGGTGTTCTGTAGAGGTAAGGTCTAACACCATGGTTACTCCCTGTGTGCTGTGTTTGGGTCAAGTCTTCGTGCAGGCCTTCAGCATACCTTGAGGTTACCTTGAGGTGCTTCCGGGGCTTAGCGTCCCCGCGGCCCGGTCGTCGACCAGGCCTCCTGGTTGCTGGATTGGTCAACCAGGCTGTTGGACGCGGCTGCTCGCAGCCTGACGTACGAATCACAGCCTGGTTGATCAGGTATCCTAGTATCAGCATGCGTGCGTATCAGCATATCAGCGTATCAGGTTACGGCATGCGTTTAAGCTTTATATTTGTTTGTGCGCGCGTCCTTCTGCTTGCAGTTTATTTTGCAGGAGCCTCCATCACCAGTACCTTCTGAGGTACTGGGTGAAGGTGGCTCTGGTACTGGGTGAATGTGGCTCTGGTACTGGTGATGGAGGCCCTGGTACTGGGTGAAGGTGGCTCTGGTACTTGGGCGATCCTCAGCTGATGTGAGGATCGGCCCAGCAGCTGTTAGTTTGTTGAAATGACTCTCAACCCTCTCAGTTCGTTCTGCCTCTTCATTTGTTTTGTGTATATAGAGGAAGCGCCACCTGGCCTCCATGCTAGTGTGCGCGCGATTGATCTTGCAGAACGGAACACTGCAAGATCATTGTGTTCTGCAAGATTGCAGAACACAATAATCGAGGGGTATTTGGGTGTTTAGTAGTGTGTGTTCAGCCGTGAAAGCATCCCGTTCTCTCGATTCGCCACTGCGTAAAAAAAAAAAATGCAACTGTACTGCCGCCTTGTGCGCTTCTTTTAAGGTGGATCTCTGCTACCTACACAGCCACCAACACCTACACCCAGTACCAGGTACCGCCACCTACCGTGGGTGTTTTATTAGACCAGGTCAACACATGGCACCACACCATGGCACCATGACCAAGTTTCCATAGAGAGTGCCAACCGGAGCCACGGGAGCTGCGCCAGTACACACAGTTATTTACCTGAATAATCGTTACTGTTCACAGTAGTGGCTTCGGTACCACGAGCGAGGCGCTCCAGTACCAGGGTGATGGTGGCTCTGGTACTGGGTGATGGAGGCTCTGGTACTGATGATGGTGGCTCTGGTACTGGTGATGGTGGCTCTGGTACTGGTGATGGTGGCTCTGGTACTGGGTGATGGTGGCTCTGGTACTGGGTGATGGAGGCTCTGGTACTGGTGATGGAGGCTCTGGTACTGGTGATGGTGGCTCTGGTACTGGTGATGGTGGCTCTGGTACTGGGTGATGGTGGCTCTGGTACTGGTGAAGGTGGCTCTGGTACTGGTGATGGCTGTGGTACTGGTGATGGAGGCTCTGGTACTGGGTGATGGAGGCTCTGGTACTGGTGATGGTGGCTCTGGTACTGGTGATGGTGGCTCTGGTACTGGTGATGGAGGCTCTGGTACTGGTGATGGAGGCTCTGGTACTGGTGATGGTGGCTCTGGTACTGGTGATGGAGGCTCTGGTACTGGTGATGGTGGCTCTGGTACTGGTGATGGAGGCTCTGGTACTGGTGATGGTGGCTCTGGTACTGGTGATGGTGGCTCTGGTACTGGTGATGGTGGCTCTGGTACTGGTGATGGTGGTTCTGGTACTGGTGATGGTGGCTCTGGTACTGGTGATGGAGGCTCTGGTACTGGGTGATGGAGGCTCTGGTACTGGTGATGGAGGCTCTGGTACTGGCGATGGAGGCTCTGGTACTGGTGATGGTGGCTCTGGTACTGGTGATGGAGGCTCTGGTACTGGTGATGGTGGCTCTGGTACTGGTGATGGAGGCTCTGGTACTGGTGAGGTGGCTCTGGTACTGGTGATGGTGGCTCTGGTACTGGTGATGGTGGCTCTGGTACTGGTGATGGAGGCTCTGGTACTGGTGATGGTGGCTCTGGTACTGGTGATGGTGGCTCTGGTACTGGTGGCTCTGGTACTGGTGATGGTGGCTCTGGTACTGGTGATGGTGGCTCTGGTACTGGTGATGGTGGCTCTGGTACTGGTGGCTCTGGTACTGGTGATGGTGGCTCTGGTACTGGTGGCTCTGGTACTGGTGGCTCTGGTGATGGTGGCTCTGGTACTGGTGATGGTGGCTCTGGTACTGGTGATGGTGGCTCTGGTACTGGTGATGGTGGCTCTGGTACTGGTGATGGAGGCTCTGGTACTGGTGGCTCTGGTACTGGTGATGGAGGCTCTGGTACTGGTGATGGAGGCTCTGGTACTGGTGATGGTGGCTCTGGTACTGGTGATGGTGGCTCTGGTACTGGTGATGGAGGCTCTGGTACTGGGTGATGGAGGCTCTGGTACTGGTGATGGAGGCTCTGGTACTGGGTGATGGTGGCTCTGGTACTGGTGATGGTGGCTCTGGTACTGGTGATGGAGGCTCTGGTACTGGTGATGGTGGCTCTGGTACTGGGATGGTGGCTCTGGTACTGGGTGATGGTGGCTCTGGTACTGGTGATGGTGGCTCTGGTACTGGTGATGGTAGCTCTGGTACTGGTGATGGAGGCTCTGGTACTGGTGATGGAGGCTCTGGTACTGGTGATGGTGGCTCTGGTACTGGTGATGGTGGCTCTGGTACTGGTGATGGTGGCTCTGGTACTGGGTGATGGTGGCTCTGGTACTGGGTGATGGTGGCTCTGGTACTGGTGATGGTGGCTCTGGTACTGGTGATGGAGGCTCTGGTACTGGTGATGGTGGCTCTGGTACTGGTGATGGTGGCTCTGGTACTGGTGATGGTGGCTCTGGTACTATGGCCCTGGTACTGGTGATGGTGGCTCTGGTA
>WNGS01098744.1:71486-82192 GCA_020271785.1 Procambarus virginalis
GCTAGGGGGAGGGTGATGGTGGAGGGGGGGCAGGTACACTTGTGTCTGGAGCAAGGTTCTCGCGTGTACACAAATGCCAAAAATTTGTTTATGTCGTGAGATGGATGTTCTCACACCATGGTGGTCAATTTTCCCTCCCAATACACACCCATCATCCCTCGCACACACGCAAGCCCTGGCACACGCACTCACGAGCCCTGGCACACGCACTCACGCGTGCGTTCATCACCTCTCCTGCGTGCGAACGCTGCTGTTAAGGAAGCTATCCGCACTTGTCCCATCTCCCGTAAAGGTATTCCTTATTCCAACTTCTAACCAATTATTCGTTCCTCCGTCCTTGCCCGTTGGCTGGATCGTTGATCTTCTGTTGTTGGTAACAACTACATGCTACTAAGGGTAGTGTCCCTGTGGCCTTCCTCCTAACACCGTAACCGGCGGTGGGAAACGGCTCTGGCAAGGTTACGGATCGGCAATACTTGCTTAACTCACGGGCACTTAACGGAGCGCTAGCCTGCTCCTTATTGTTCAAATTGTATTGTCTCTTTCTTAGGTCGAGCATATCCTTGCTGAATGTCCTGACTTCCAGGATGTGTGTATATCTTGCTTCCTGACTGTCCCTCGATAGTATCCTTGGTGAATCAGATGCCTTTGATGTTGTTCGCGTTATGCGCTTTTGTTCTCATATTAGACATCCATAATGATATTTAGCGAGTTATGAATATTCCGCACATTTGACGGTGCTACATCGCCTCCCCGGCTTGGTGCCTTCTTTTGATAATTACTTACTCATAACTTCTCCCCCTCCACCTCATCAACCATTGCGTGCGTTCATCACCTCTCACCCACCTCCTCCCCCAACATGTGTCTCCCCACACACACCCACCCACTCAGCCATCCACCCTGGGTGGGGAGGCACCCGCGCCCTCAGGTAGGTTGGTGTAGCAAGCAGGTGGGGGAGTAGTAGTGTGGTGGGGGAAGGTGGGAGGGGGTGAAGGAGGTGTAAGTCATGGCTATATCTGGAACAGGCGGCTCCTGTTGGGCTCCAAGTTGTGGAGGACGCCGCTTCCCTCCTCTCTCTTCACACGTTCATAAGATTCGTATATTGGTCCGGTTAAACCGTCTACCCCCTCCTCCTTCCCCGTGTCTTCCCCCAGGGGTGCCATCTTCCCCCCCAGGGGTGCCATCTCCCCCCACGGGTGCCATCTCCCTCAGGGGTGCCATCTCCCCCCAGGGGTGCCATCTCCCCCCAGGGATGCCGTCTGTAGGAACATGGCTCCGCATTAAGTGCCACATTTTAGGATGGAGAAATTGCATGGCTGGAGAATTTTCTCAAATACCTTATTCAGGATGAATGTTGGGGATATTGGTGTGTAGTTTAGTGGCTCGTGTCTGGCACACGTGTGTGTGCTCACCTAGTTGTGCTTGCGGGGGTTGAGCTCTGGCTCTTTGGTCCCGCCTCTCAACCGTCAATCAACAGGTGTACAGTTTCCTGAGCCTATTGGGCTCTATCATATCTACACTTGAAACTGTGTATGGAGTCAGCCTCCACCACATCGCTTCCTAATGCATTCCATTTGTCAACCACTCTGACACTAAAAAGTTCTTTCTAATATCTCTGTGGCTCATTTGGGCACTCAGTTTCCACCTGTGTCCCCTAGTGCGTGTGCCCCGTGTGTTAAACAGCCTGTCTTTATCAACCCTGTCGATTCCCCTGAGAATCTTGAATGTGGTGATCATGTCCCCCCTAACTCTTCTGTCTTCCAACGAAGTGAGGTTTAATTCCTGCAGTCGCTCCTCGTAGCTCATACCTCTCAGCTCGGGTACTAGTCTGGTGGCAAACCTTTGAACCTTTTCCAGTTTAGTCTTATGCTTGACTAGATAGGGACTCCATGCTGGAGCCGCATACTCCAGGATTGGTCTGACATATGTGGTATATAATGTTCTGAAAGTGTGTGTGTGTGTGTGTGTGTGTGTGTGTGTGTGTGTGTGTGTGTGTGTGTGTGTGTGTGTGTGTGTGTGTGTGTGTGTTTACTATTTGTGTCTGCAGACTCGAGCTATTAGCTCTTGGACCCCGCTGTTCTAACCAACCTATTTGTCCTCTATTATATCTAGTACATATATTTCTAACACACGCACACACATCCCCAGGAAGTAGCCCGTAGCAGCTGTCTAACTCCCAGGTATCTGTTTACTGCTAGGTGAACAGGTGCATCAGGGTGGAAGAAACTCTATCCATTTGTTTCCGCTTCAGCCGGGAATCGAGCCCTGGCCAGTGTACGTATGTGAGCCTGGGTGTCGTGATACACCCCCAGGTGAGTGTAGGTGGTGTGGGTGTCCCCTGGGTGAGCCTGGGTGTCATGATGCACACCCAGGTGAGTGTAGGTGGTGTGGGTGTCCCCTGGGTGAGTCTGGGTGTTGTGATACACCCCCAGGTGAGTGTAGGTGGTGTGGGTGTCCCCTGGGTGAGCCTGGGTGTTGTGATACACCCCCAGGTGAGTGTAGGTGGTGTGGGTGTCCCCTGGGTGAGTCTGGGTGTTGTGATACACCCCCAGGTGAGTGTAGGTGGTGTGGGTGTCCCCTGGGTGAGTCTGGGTGTTGTGATACACCCCCAGGTGAGTGTAGGTGGTGTGGGTGTCCCCTGGGTGAGCCTGGGTGTTGTGATACACCCCCAGGTGAGTGTAGGTGGTGTGGGTGTCCCCTGGGTGAGTCTGGGTGTTGTGATACACCCCCAGGTGAGTGTAGGTGGTGTGGGTGTCCCCTGGGTGAGTCTGGGTGTTGTGATACACCCCCAGGTGAGTGTAGGTGGTGTGGGTGTCCCCTGGGTGAGTCTGGGTGTTGTGATACACCCTCAGGTGAGTGTAGGTGGTGTGGGTGTCCCCTGGGTGAGTCTGGGTGTTGTGATACACCCCCAGGTGAGTGTAGGTGGTGTGGGTGTCCCCTGGGTGAGCCTGGGTGTTGTGATACAACCCCAGGTGAGTGTAGGTGGTGTGGGTGTCCCCTGGGTGAGCCTGGGTGTTGTGATACACCCCCAGGAGAGTGTAGGTGGTGTGGGTGTCCCCAGGGTGAGCCTGGGTGTTGTGATACACCCCAGGTGAGTGTAGGTGGTGTGGGTGTCCCCGGGTGAGCCTGGGTGTTGTGATACACCCCCAGGTGAGTGTAGGTGGTGTGGGTGTCCCCAGGGTGAGCCTGGGTGTTGTGATACACCCCCAGGTGAGTGTAGGTGGTGTGGGTGTCCCCTGGGTGAGCCTGGGTGTCATGATGCACACCCAGGTGAGTGTAGGTGGTGTGGGTGTCCCCTGGGTGAGTCTGGGTGTTGTGATACACCCCCAGGAGAGTGTAGGTGGTGTGGGTGTCCCCGGGTGAGTCTGGGTGTCGTGATACACCCCCAGGAGAGTGTAGGTGGTGTGGGTGTCCCCTAGGTGAGTCTGGGTGTCGTGATACACCCCCAGGAGAGTGTAGGTGGTGTGGGTGTCCCCTAGGTGAGTCTGGGTGTCGTGATACACCCCCAGGAGAGTGTAGGTGGTGTGGGTGTCCCCTGGGTGAGTCTGGGTGTCGTGATACACCCCCAGGTGAGTGTAGGTGGTGTGGGTGTCCCTAGGTGAGTCTGGGTGTCGTGATACACACCCAGGTGAGTGTAGGTGGTGTGGGTGTCCCCTGGGTGAGCCTGGGTGCCGCCAAGGCAACACATGATGCAGGTCCACAAACGTCTGATAACAGTAGCTATATGTTCAGAACTTGTACATAGGAAAATTGTATACAAGTTTATGATTATTGATCATTATACTCAAAATACAAGTTGCTGAGATGTAAATGTGTATGTTGTTGGTTTTCAGGTAACTAACTGCAGTGGTGATGGTCAGGGAGTGGCTGGTGGAGGGGACCCTCGGCTCCCAAGAGGTAAGTCAACAATCTGAAGCAGGGGCCAGATTCACGAAAGCCCTTACGAACGTGTACATCTTTTCTCAATCTTTGACGGCTTTGGTTACATTTATTAAACAGTTCACAAGCATGAAAACTTCTCAATCAACTGTTGTTATTGTTATAAACAGCCTCCTGGTGCTTCAGAGTTCATTAACTGTTTAATAATTGAAAACAAAGCCGCCAAAGATTGAGAAAAGATGTACAGGTTCGTAAGTGCTTGAGTAAGTGCTTTCGTGAATCTGGCCCCAGGAGGATGGTGGGTCTTGGCTGGCAACGTCTACATGTGGACACATACCGTTGATGGCCGAGTTCTGAGGCTCACCTTGCCAGCTGGTCATTGTCGGATGTAGCGGCTCCAATCTCTCCTGTTCTCTCTTATTTCTTGGACACTTTCATCAGCCTGTGGTGGTGGCGGCCTAGTGGAGTAGTCCGGCCCATAACTCCCATAACCCCATCAAGTAGTTATCAAGCCGGTATCACTACTGTATTGTGTGAGTCGTTAGTTTATTCCATTTGCCATTACGATGATAAATATTGTTAACATGCCAACGCCTAGTCTTTACCTGCAGTTTCCGCCGTGTCCTCCCTCCCTTGTATATATAAATGTATCAACTTGCTCTTTTATATATGTTATAAGACTAGTATGTCTGTCGGGAATAGTGTGTGGAGTGAAGGCAACCAGTGGTGCCCTTGTGGTGCCCTTGTGGTGCAGCACTTGTGTCTCTTTACCATAGTGTGACGCCCCTCATCACAGCCTACAGCACTCTGGCGTGAACATCACACTTGATCACGTTTATAGCTTGCCTCTATAAACCGCTCCATCCTTCAGTAATTACAGTACTACTAGCAACTATTTACCTGGATGATGGGGTTCTGGAGTTGTTCTACTCCCCAAGCCCGGCCCGAGGCCAGGCTTGACTTGTGAGAGGGTGAGCTTGTCCACCAGGCTGTTGCTTAGAGCGGCCCGCAGGCCCACATACCCACCACAGCCCGGTTGGTCCGGCACTCCTCTAAACTCACTCTGTATGATATGGCAACCTATCTTATTACCATGGGAAAATTACCTGAAATACTTGCACTGTATCCACATTTCGCTTCCAGTAGATGAACGACATACGAGATTCAGAAACAAGTAGTGTATTTTTGAAGACTAACAAGAAACAGAAGCCCCCCTATGACTCTGTAATGTCCCCATTGGTCAAACTATTATGTATTAGCGATAAGACCTACCATTAATGTATGATGACTTACTGTAAATATGTAGCTCTTGAAATAGCACTTTCTCTGTAACTAGCTGACATTGTAACTATAAGGTGTGAAGGATAGATGAAATTGTTTATGTAATAATCTAAGATGAGGTCTGATAAAGACCTTTTGTGCCCTCTGTAATGCTTTTGCGCTACCGCTCACAGGATGAGTATGGGGTGCACAATAAACTAGCCGCCTTCGGCGGCAACAATCAATCAATCCTTGAAGGAAACAATCCAGTTTTCTCTTGAAGATGTCCACGGTTGTTCCGGCAATATTTCTGATGCTCGCTGGGAGGATGTTGAACAACCGCGGACCTCTGATGTTCATACAGTGTTCTCTGATTGGTCAACACGTATATAAATGGTCCGTTGCCACCAACGATGCTCACGCCTTGTTCTATTATTTATGTAGCGACAATAACTGAATAACAAAAACATTGTTGGGAATAGTAAAGCACAAAGGCACTTTAATAGGCCTAAGGCAACGTATATTAGGCCTAGCAGTGCTTGGATGAGCTAGGTTATCTTAAGAGGATTTCGGGGCTTAGGGTCCCCGCGGCCCGGTCCTCGACCAGGCCTCCTTTTTGTTACACACATACCCAGGAAGGAGCCCGTAGCAGCTGTCTAACTCCCAGGTACCTATTGAACAGGTCATCAGGGTGAAAGAAACATTGCCCATTTGTTTCCGTCTCTACCGGGGATCGAACCCGGAATCTCAGGACTACGAATCCGAAGTGCTGTCCACTCAGCTATCAGGCCCCCTTAGATTCTTTAATTATTTTTCCAATTACAGAAAGCCATTTGAACTCATTGAGCTGAAATGAGCAAAACAGGAACTTTTTGGGTCCACCAGTCTATTTTTGTACGACCAATCGAATAGTTTCTTTAACTATTACCATTATTGGAGGCTATGGTGGTTTAGAATTCTGGGCAAGTTGTGCCGGACCAACCAGGCTGTAGTGGATATGTGGGCCTGCGGGCCGCTCCAAGCAACAGCCTGGTGGACCAAGTTATCACAAGTCGAGCCTGGCCTTAGGCCGGGCTCGGGGAGTNAAAGGGGCGTCATTGTGCAGCAGTACTCCATTCTAGAGAGCACAACGTTTTGAAAAGTATCGTCATCGGTATAGCATCTCTATTGTGAAAAGTTCTTGTTATCCAACCTGTCATTTTTCGTGCAGTTGTGACGGCCACTTTATTGTGTTCTTTAAAGGTAAGGTCTTCCGACATCAGTACACCCAAATCCTTTACATTGCCTTTTTCGTTCTATGTTATGATTTGACTGAGTTTTGTACGTGGTTTCCGTTTTATATTTTCATTTTTTCCGTAGCGCATGAGCTGGAACTTATCTTCGTTAAACACCATATTATTTTCTGTAACCCATAGAAAGACCTGATCTACATCTGATTGGAGGTTTGCCGTGTCCTCTATGTTGCCTACTCTCATGAAGATCATAGTGTCATCTGCAAAGGATGATACAGTGCTATAGGTTGTGTTCTTGTCTATGTCCGATATGAGGAGGAGAAAAGTACTGGACCAAGCACAGTACCCGGGGGACTGAGCTCTTCACGGTGATGTGCTGGGGGATTTTATTTTGTTGACTATTACACATTGGGTTCTGTTAGTCAGGAAATGTAGATCCATCTGCCTATTTTCCGGTAATTCCTTTTGAACGCATTTTATGTGCAGTAACACCATGGTCACATTTATCAAAAGCTTTTGCGAAATCTGTGTAAATTACATCAGCGTTTTGTTGTCTTCCATAGCATCTAATGCCATATCATAGTGGTCCAGCAACTGGGACAGGCAAGAGCGCCCTGTTCTGAAACCATGTTGTCCGGGTTATGGAGATGCTGTGATTCCATGTATTTTGTGATCTTACTTCTTAGCACTCTCTCAAAATTTTTATGATGTGCGATGTTAGTGCTATCGGTCTGTAATTTTTTGCCTCTGCCTTATTTCCTCCTTTATGAAGTGGTGCTATCTCTGCTGTTTTTAGTATATCAGGAATAACGCCAGTATCTAGGCTTTGTCTCCACAGAATGTGGAGGGCCTGCGATAGTGTTTTTTTACAGTTCTTGATGAATATGGAGTTCCAAGAATCCGGGCCTGGTGCAGAGTGCATAGGCATACTGTTTATGGCTTCTTCAAAATCCAGTGGGGATAGGGTGACGTCTGATATATGATTTGATGTTGGTATCATATCCATGAAAAATTCATTTGGGTTATCAATCTTTAGTGCGTTTAATGGCTCGCTGAAAACAGAGTCGTACTGCTTCCTCAGTAACTCGCTCATTTCTTTGTTGTCATCGGTGAAAGTTCCATCTCCTTTCGCAGGGGCCCGATACTAGATGTGGTTTTTGATCTTGATTTTGCATAGGAGAAAAATATTTCGGATTTCTCTCTTCACTGATGGCCTTTTGCTCTCTTTGCCTCTCCTGGGTTTTGTATGATTCTTGTAGTTTGAGTTCAATTGTTTCTATTTCTCTACCTAACCTTCTTCGCCGTTCTTGAGACAGGGTGCGACTCTCAAGTTGTTCCGCGATTCGTTTTCTTCGCCTATATAGGGAACGACGTTCCCGTTCCAATCTGCATCTCTTTCCTCTTTTTTCTTAGGGGATGCGGTTTGAACATATTTCTAGTGCTACTGAGCTTATTTTTTCCAGGCACTGGTTCAGGTTTGCATTTCTAGCTGTTCTTCCCAGTTTATTTCTGTGAAGTCCTGGTTTATTTGCTCCCAGTTTATCTGTTTATTATTGAAGTTGAATTTGCTGAAATCTTCTCCACCGGGAATCTGGACTGGTTTTGAAGGTCTATTCCCCATGGTTGTCAGAACTTCAATTAAGTTGTGATCCGAGTAACAAGTATTTGTAATCATTATGTTCCTGATCAATTCATCATCATTAGTGAAAATGAGGTCCAGCGTGTTCTCCTTCCTAGTTGGTTCTACTATTTGCTGGTTTAAGGCAAACTTATCGCACATCCGCGGCAGGTCATTTGCATGTGTCTGTTCATTTAGGCTACTTCCTGGTATTCTTTCTGATATTACTGTATTAGCCAGGTGCTTGCATTTCAGGTGCCGTAGGTACCTCCCCCAAAGGCTCACCACCTCCTCCAAGAATAAAATTAAGAGTGTAATTTTCATGGCTTGGCGTGTGTAACTTTTATGATATTGGGTGTAAAAGTTAAGGGAGAGGGATGGAGTGGCTTCACTCTCAGTTGGCGGGAGTGTTTGGGGAGGGAGAGGGTGTGGTGGGTGGTGGCGGGGGGGGGAGTGGAGGTGAGGGGGGAGACATGGGGGATGGGGGAGGGGGGAGGGGAGTGGAGGGTGTGACATACACTGTGTTTGTTGCAATTACCTGTGGCACGTTAAGCATCGTTGGCACCCATTGTTTCCTTGGTGCCTTCTTGTCTCCACACCCCCAACCCCACCCCACACCCCCACCCCACCTCCCCCAACCCCACCCCACACCCCTAACCCCACCCCACACGCTAGGGGGAGGGTGATGGTGGAGGGGGGGGCAGGTACACTTGTGTCTGGAACAAGGTTCTCGCGTGTACACAAATGCCAAAAATTTGTTTATGTCGTGAGATGGATGTTCTCACACCATGGTGGTCAATTTTCCCTCCCAATACACACCCATCATCCCTCGCACACACGCAAGCCCTGGCACACGCACTCACGAGCCCTGACACACGCACTCACGAGCCCTGGCACACGCACTCACGAGCCCTGGCACACGCACTCACGAGCCCTGGTACACGCACCCACAAGCCCTGGCACACGCACTCACGAGCCCTGGCACACGCACTCACGAGCCCTGGCACACGCACTCACGAGCCCTGGCACACGCACTCACGAGCCCTGGTACACGCACCCACAAGCCTTGGCACACGCACTCACGAGCCCTGGCACACGCACTCACGAGCCCTGGCACACGCACTCACGAGCCCTGGCACACGCACTCACGAGCCCTGGTACACGCACTCACAAGCCCTGGTACACGCACCCACAAGCCTTGGCACACGCACTCACGAGCCCTGGCACACGCACTCACGAGCCCTGGCACACGCACTCACGAGCCCTGGTACACGCACTCACGAGCCCTGGCACACGCACTCACGAGCCCTGGCACACGCACCCACAAGCCCTGGCACACGCACTCACGAGCCCTGGCACACGCACTCACAAGCCCTGGTACACGCACCCACAAGCCCTGGTACACGCACTCACGAGCCCTGGCACACGCACCCACAAGCCCTGGCACACGCACTCACAAGCCCTGGTACACGCACTCACGAGCCCTGGCACACGCAGCCAAGGGCCCTGGCACACGCACTCACGGGCCCTGGCACACGCACTCACGAGCCCTGGCACACGCAGCCAAGGGCCCTGGCACACGCACTCACGAGCCCTGGCACACGCACTCACGAGCCCTGGCACACGCACTCACCCATGCGTTCATCACCTCTCCTGCGTGCGGACGCTGCCGTTAAGGAAGCTATCCACACTTATCCCATCTCCCGTAAAGGTGTTCCTTATTCCAACTTTTACCCAATTATTCGTTCCTCCGTCCTTGCCCGTTGGCTGGATCGTTGATCTTCTGTTGTTGGTAACAAACTGCATGCTACTAAGGGTAGTGTCCCTGTGGCCTTCCTCCTACCACCGTAACCCGCGGTGGGAAACGGCTCTGGCAAGGTTACGGATCGGCAATACTTGCTTAACTCACGGGCACTTAACGGAGCGCTAGCCTGCTCCTTATTGTTCAAATTGTATTGTCTCTTTCTTAGGGTCGAGCATATCCTTGCTGAATGTCCTGACTTCCAGGATGTGTGTATATCTTGCTTCCTGACTGTCCCTCGATAGTATCCTTGGTGAATCAGATGCCTTTGATGTTGTTCGCGTTATGCGCTTTTGTTCTCATATTAGACATCCATAATGATATTTAGCGAGTTATGAATATTCCGCACATTTGACGGTGCTACATCGCCTCCCCGGCTTGGTGCCTTCTTTTGATAATTACTTACTCATAACTTCTCCCCCTCCACCTCATCAACCATTGCGTGCGTTCATCACCTCTCACCCACCTCCTCCCCCAACATGCGTCTCCCCACACACACCCACCCACTCAACCATCTACCCTGGGTGGGGAGGCACCCGCGCCCTCAGGTAGGTTGGTGTAGCAGGCAGGTGGGGGAGTAGTGTGGTGGGGGAAGGTGGGAGGGGGTGAAGGAGGTGTAAGTCATGGCTATATCTGGAACAGGCGCTCCTGTTGGGCTCCAAGTTGTGGAGGACGCCGCTTCCCTCCTCTCTCTTCACACGTTCATAAGATTCGTATATTGGTCCGGTTAAACCGTCTACCCCCTCCGCCTTCCCCGTGTCTTCCCCCAGGGGTGTCATCTCCCCCCCCCAGGGGTGCCATCTTCCCCCCAGGGGTGCCATCTCCCCCCAGGGGTACCATCTCCCCCAAGGGGTGCCGTCTGTAGGACATGGCTCCGCATTAAGTGCCACATTTAGGATGGAGAAATTGCATGGCT
>WNGS01098745.1:0-11564 GCA_020271785.1 Procambarus virginalis
GAACTAAAGGGCATTCTGGGAGATTTAACAGTACAGGTAAATGTGAATATGACCAGTGAACAATTTAATAGACTACAGTGATGATAACCAACTGCAAAAGTAGTTTACAAATAAAACTATGATGGTCATGAAGTGTTATATACACCTGATTTAAAAGCCACTAAATTGTATATAAATACCTTAGCTTTGTGAGGAAGTGTTATTTTAACTTGGAAATATGACCTATGACTTGAGATGACCTTTAAATCTAATGGCAGAAATTTTGACTTTGGCTTCAGGTTTGTTGTCAACGTCATCTGTGGTGAAAGTGGAGGACGGAGGCTGGTGACAAGACGGCAACAGCAGCAGCGGCGGTGTTACTTCTTAGACTGGTGCTGCTGGGACTGACTGTGAGCCTGGCCAGTGCCTCCAGGTTGAGCAAACAGCATTTGAGCATGTTGGTTGGACAACTGATAGGGCACAGCCAGCCCCTGAGTGCTCACACTTTCAACACTCACCTGAGCAAGTCAACATAAGTGTTGTAGAGACATTATATATTTAAATTTATGTCATGATCACTAATATTCATACAATGAATTACACTTATTAGAATTCAATATTAATAAGGCTTTATTTTGTATTCAATACCTGCATTATGCTCAGATATCGTTAGTCCCTTGTATTTGTAAAGCTTATATTTAAGGTATAACATTCTAATATAAAAGTAATTTAAAGGTATAAAAGTAATTTAAAGTAATAAGCATCAAGAAACAAGTATATTTCCATACACACTTACTTGTGCAGGGTTCAGAGTATATACAGTGATTGTCGGCGACTGAAGTGAGGCTGGTGATGTCATGGCTACTGGTTGAACAATAGATGAAGTTGCAGCTGCCAGAGTACCAGTGGCCAGAGAAACTGCTCCAGTGACTGGATGAAGTGATGCAGATACTGGAATGCCCGCAGTACCCATTCCTAATACTCCCCCAACGCTGGGCCCTACTGCTATACTACTATCTAGGAACCCACCAGTAGTGCCAACAGAGCTTGTGGTGGTGTACTGCAGTCCACCCTTCAACAAAGAAAGCATCATGCTCAATTACACGAAGTTTAAGAATTATTTATTAATATCTTCGCATACAGTATTGCTATACTATAAATACAAATAAAGCCAAGACCTAAACAATACAAACCTCCACAAAGAATTATTCCTATTAACCTTTAACCCTTAAATTGCGCATCGCATCATATGATGCTTTGGAGTACTACGCAAGATTAAACGGCCCGCGGATACACAGGGTCACCACACTTTCATCAGGGCTCTTGTAAACAGACGCCATTTAAAAAAAAATCGTGGGCCAAATTCTTGGGTGCTAGGGGCCTCAGTATTGAGTGAGCTACCAAGCCTGACGCACGCAGCATGAGCTCACAGCACTGCTGTTCAGCTTGTGAACACAGCATCGCCTAAAAATGCCATAATATACTTGTTCATGCTATTATGTTTTTAATAAGTTTTTAATAAGTTTTTAATAAGAAAAATATTTTTAAGATAAGATATTTAAGATAAGACATTTCATTATATTAGCATACCTTATAGACATGTTGTAAACTTAAGCTGCCATACTGAGCCATGATGAGTTGATCATTAACTTGTCGTAGCTCTTCCTGTTGTCGTAAAATTTGCTGTTGCAACTCTGCATGTTTTCTTCTTAGTTGATCTTGTAGTTGTCTCTGATCAGGACTTAATATCAAGACTGCCGAAGACCCTGCCGAATTCAGGGACATATTGCAAATATATTTTACTTTAGTAAAATGGAAAACTTTTGAAATCTTCCCTTATTTTCACCCTTAGATAAATGGCAAGAAGCTTAATCTAATGTTATTGCATCATCATTATTACCCACCAGTTTTCCACTCTCATGAGGTAGAGGGAGACATCAACACTAGAATACGGAGAAGCAGCATAGGAAAATATCAGGCACTGAATGTACTGAAATGTTTCTGGTGGGCCATCACTAGCTTCCCCAAGCTAAGTGTTGGTCCAGTCAAGTCTTGGGAAGATTCACTAGACCTCTCAGACCCACCCTTGCCTACTTCCTTACTAGCTGGTGATGGCAGAATGCTATCAGCTACTGATACTACACTATTACTAAATTCAATAGTTTCTGTTCATCCATTGGCACATCTCTTGCAAATGAGCTCTGAGCATCCCAAACCAATGTAAATGACTTCTTCTCTAGCAGCCTTCCCATGTCTTTGTACCTATATCATGAACAAATTCCTCAGATGTTAAGACAATCTTTTCACTTAAAACAAAATCAAATAACTTTTCTGAGATACCAACCCTAACTTATAAAGAAGCTTAAACGTTTTTAGCTCCAGACTGGCAAATGCTTTTTAAGATAAAAAAAAATGCAAGACCTTGCATGTGGAGCATAACAGTGCACATCACAACTACTGAATCAACAACATTAACTTGCAGCCGATTGATGAAGAAAAGAACCTTGGAGTCAGAATCCACCAATCACTGAAAGTTGCATAACAAGTGGGAGCTGCAGTAAAAACAAAACAAAGCCAGTCAAATCTAAGGAATAGTTAAACAAAACTTTGACTTCAACAAAAAAACAGCATTGAATGTAATGAAATGCCATTTTCTGGGTGAGCCCCTGAGGTTCCCTGGAGCTATCAGACTGATATAAGCTTTATTAGTCTGGGGCTTCAGTCACATGGAGTTCTGCCTACTGGGAACCACAAACTAAAACCTGACCCTCAGAGAGGTGCAGGGAACAATTGCCTATGAAAACTCCACTCTCTGAGAGTATATTCATGTATTCCATTGACAATGGTTAAGCACCCAGAAAAGTAAGTACCCCAAAGCAGACCCCACATGGCAGAAAATTGCAACCCAAGACCGAACAGAGACCAAGAACTCTCCCCCCCCCCTCAAGAAAAACAAGGCGACAAGACAACATGGCAGCAAACGGAACAAAAACTGCCGACCGGAGGGAAGAAGGGTGCCAGGGAGCCTCTGGGGCTCACCCAGAAAATGGCATTTCATTACATTCAAAGCTGGTTTCTGTGGGAAGACTGTCGGCTTCCTGGAGCAAGATACCCAAAGTAAAAGAGGGACTTATTCGGGAGGTGGCAGCGCCGCATGCCTCATGACGAAGACGGGACAACTGGATGCAACCGACAGCTGAAGGCGACACAAGACCGCTGAGGGCCTACCTTGAGGTGGTTACCTTGAGGTGCTTCCGGGGCTTAACGTCCCCGCGGCCTGGTCGTCGACCAGACCTCATTTATGAGATAATGAGCAGCCAGTACCCTGTTCGACCTCCAAAATCCCCGTGCCTGAATGTCAGCCCAATACATGTACCTAAAGACAGCAGCAAGAGCCATAAACCTCCGAATATCATGGGCACGAGGGTAGACTGCAGGGCTGGCTAGACTTGATAACCCTGCGAACGGACCCTGAGAGACCCAAGCTATGGAACAGGGAATGAGGGGAAATCTGGTCAACTCAAAGCGTGTCACTGGACACAGAACCAGAGGTGCTCAGGTAGCAGTAGAGAGCAGCAACTGGACACAAAACATGATGCACCCCTGGCCTGACCCAACCAAGCATCAATAACACACAACCCCTCCGGTAGCCCCGCCGTCTCATTCTTCACCCAGACAAGGAGGAGATGGCTGCAAACAAACAAAACATAACCAAGACCAAAAAGCAGAAACCCCTGCACCGGAGGAGAGCATGAAGCTCACCAATCCAACCCTGAGAGACCAAAGGCAAGAGAAACAAAGCCTTCTGAAAAACCAAAGGGCCACAACAAACCGAGGAGAAGAGAGAAAAGAGAGCACCTGGTCAAAAGACCAAGACGGCTGAGGTGGTACATAAGCAGGCCAGAAGTGGAAAAATGCATGAGAAAGCTTACAGACCGGAGCTGAAGTGACATCCACCCTGAACGCAAGATGGAGCGGGTACGCCAGCGCTGCACGATAAGAGGCGACAAAATTCGGCATAAGATGTCAGTCCTGAAACAACCAGGAAAGGAAAGACAAAACAACATGAACTGAAACAGAAGGCAATCTACGAAGAGAAAGGAAGTGTGAAAGGAACGCCAAGAGAATTCATACTGTTGCCTAGAAGACAGCAGGTGGGACACCATGATAGAAGCCACCTGATCACCATGCAATGTGATACACACGGGTCAAAAATACCAGACGCAAAGAGTGGAATAGATCAAACCAGCGAGGTATCAATCACCGGCCCAATCTGCTGGAAGATCAGAGTATGGAGGGCTGGAAGGAGGAAATGTGGAAATGCTCCAGGTTCGGACACTGAGCAAGCAGTGACTGAAACCAAGGCTGGGCTGTCTACCATGGAGCCACAAGGAGAACCCTTCCCCAATAGGACTCCAGCCGAGCCAGAACCCGAAGCAACAGCTGGACCGGGGAAAAGAGGTACAGGTACCCCCACCTTGACCAGTCCTGCTGAAAAGTGTCGACGGTGACGGCTTTGCAGTCGGGGAAGGGCGCCACATGACTGGGAGATGCCACGCCCACACCGACTCGAAGAGGTCCAACTTCAGAGGCCCGAACATCCGGCAAAGCCAATTGAAGGAGTCGGCATTGACCGGTCCATTCCGTGGTCAGAGAAATGAACCGAGACAGCTGCTGTCCACCAGGACGTTGGACACGCCCCCCTGATGTGAACGGCACAGAGAACTAAATCCCGAGAACTCAGCAGAAGAGCCACCCAAAGCGACCAGCTCCAAAGAGCCAAGGACCAAAGAGACCCCCATGGTTAAGGCAATGAACCACCTGGGCGCAGTCCCAAGAAGCCATATCATAGAGCCTCAAGCAAACCGAATCCACCTCAGTGAAAGCCATACTGCAGCAAACTTCCGCACCATGCTGTGAGCCCAACCGAGCTGGCCCTGGCCGGGTTGGTGAGCACTGGTCACAAAGCTCTAGCCGAGAAATGAGGTGTCTGTAAACATATTGAGCAAGGGTTCCAGAAGGCACCAAGGCACCGAACCCCGAAAAACCTGAAGAAGAAGACGGAGATGCAGCAACTGATGCATGGCCCTCGGAGGATGGACCCAGCGATCGTGAGTGGCAGAAGGGATGGTCCCGAAGGAACCAGAACAGACACCGAAGCCAAACCTGACCCAGCAGGTAAACCAGCACTGTGAAGTTCAAACTCCCACACAGCTGCTTAAGCAACTGATGAGTGACCCGAAACCTCTTAGAAACAGTCGAAGGTGGGATTGCAGCTGGAGCAATGCTGCAGGAGAGAGAGACACACGGAGATCATCCGGGAATCCCAAACAAGGCCCAGCCAAATCCAAACCTGGCATAGAACCAAATGGGACTTCCTGCAGCTCACCAGGACCCCGAACCCGGCGAGCTGGGAAAGAACCAAACCCCTGGTGAGCAGACAAGCAGACTGCCTGGGAGCCCGCACCAACCAGTCATCGACTTAGGCCAACACCCGAATACCTAGCAGATGCAGACAGGCCACTACGACCTAGGTAAGACCTGTGAAAATGTGAGAATTGTGGACTTCTACTGTTAGCAGAGGGAGGGGGAAGCAGGGCGAACCATGCCAATTGGGGAAGGACTCGAGGACGTGGACTGAACCAAAGTCGAATCGACCAATGCCCCCAAGTCCGGGTCCCTAAAACCAAAATGGCGCAACTCTGAGGCATTTGAATGGGCTACCAACCTAGAGTATTGCAACAACAAAAACCTACCATGCAACGTGACAGTCACTAGATCCCTAAGATCTCCCGAAGAAGAATGGGTAAATTGGAGAACGAGTGGGGAACAAATCTCGCACGACTTCGGGTTGATGTTGACCCAACAAGCAGCATGATGGAGGTAAAACAGATGATCGTCACCCTGAGACAAGGGTAGCGAACAACCTCTTCTTCTTCTTCTTCACAATATGTGCAGTTTGCATGAAGGTGTATCCTCCCGATGACTGCACGAGTGGTAATATAGAAAGATGCTTATGCTACAATGTACAGTCGCACATCAACGGTCACAATGTGACAGAGGCAGGAAGATAACGACGCCGTCCATGTGGGCGAGGATAAAGGCAAAAGAAACAAACAAGAGGAAAGGGACACAGGACGAGAATAATGAGGAGATCAGAAAGCGAACGCAAAGTGTCGCAGCATTAAAGACAGCGAGGGACGTAGGCAAGAGCGGAAGGTGGAATGCAAAGGATGTGTAGGAGCAGGCGCGAAGCAGACATGAGCAAGTAAGAGAGCTGTGAGCAGAGGAAGGTACAAAGGGAGAATGTGTAGAAGGTCAGAGGAAGTCAGGACGGGACAGGTGAGGTTAGGACAGGGCAAGGTATGTAGACGGAAACTGGAGCCTTACGGCTTGGATGTAACGCATCGCACTTCTTGGAAGCGCCAGCAGGACAATGGGAGGAAGACCTAGAGAGTTGTGAGGACAAGTCGGGATGATGGAGGATTGCTTCCTCTTAGTACCGGGGGTAGAAATTTGTGGCAAGGCAGCCTGGTAGAGACACGGGGAAGGTGCACCAATGAGTTCTGAAGGACGTTGTTCAGCATCAGTTCAAACGCATTGGAGATAGCAGAGACAGCTGTGGTAGGTTGGACGTCAACCATAGGAGAGTGGAGGAGAGATGCGTCGGATTAGCCTCAGGAACAGGGAGGACAGATTGTGGAAAGAGGGGTGATAGAACGTCATTGACAGACAGGACAGGCACAGGCAAAGGTGGCGGCAGAGTGGGAAGCAGGCGGTGATGAGGAACTGGGTCAGGACAAAGCAAAGCACAATTGGAAGGCAGGGTGACGGCAGGGAGAGCCTTAGCGAGCGCCGCTATGTAGGAAGGCCATTGCTTGAAAGTGATAGCATGATCACCACCACAGTTGGGGCAGCAAAGCATATCGAACTCACACGCACGAGTATAATGGAAACCAGAGCATTTGCCACATTTGACATCGTTGGTGCAGCCTTGTGAGGTATGGTGAAACCCTTTACAACGAAAGCACTGAGTAGGACGAGGAATGTACACCTCCAATTTATGGAGGAAGCCATTAATCCAAACCCAATCAGGGGAAAGGAGTCAAGAAATGTAACGAGGGCAATGCCAGTATCACACAGTTCACTATTAGTCCTATGCAGAAACTTTCTGACACCGAAAATCAGAATGTCAGCATCCTGCAGTTGTGCCTTGATGTCATCCGCACTAATGTCAACAACATGCTGGACCATATATTGTACCAAACGGTCACCCAGAGGTTTATAACAATGGACTTTGTAACCACAGACATCAGTAACGTCCGAAAGCTACAGGTCTTCGGAGTGATTGTGGTCCACCACAATCAAGTTCCTGCGTTTATTTGGTCTGATATCGTGCACTTTGATCTTAAAGAACTTGGGAATGGCATGATAAAGGAGACTTTGTGTCCTGCTATTTCCAAAAACACTCCGATCAACGGGCGTCTCGGCATCAAAGGCAATGATGAACGCTTGTATGCCAGGAGAACTCGTTCTAACTTGAGTGAATGGAGGGCGTGGAAACAGAGGCCGCGGAGGGTTACAGGGTACCTCAGGATGTTGGCGACGTTTTGCCACCAATCTATTAGCCTTACTATGATGTTTACTGTCCAAGAAAACACCCTCTGGATCCCCCTCCAAGACTGGGAGAACGACGTGATTGGAATGCGTGCCAAGTAACAATGGGTCCTGAAAACCCTCAAAGGGATCAGGAATGTCAATGAGAGAGATGTTGTGAGCATCACCATCCGTCGCCATGGTCGGCTGGCCGTGGAGCAACAAAATACCTTCAAACTCGTGCAAGGCGAGATGGGACTTGGAAGACTTATCCATAGTCACCCCGCAACCCGTCCTCGCAAATTCGTATAGTCAATATTGACTTATTAGTTACGTGCATAGGTGACATACTAAACATAATAGTTTCCCTTGAAAAGCTTCATAGAAAACACCAACCTTACCTAACCTACTTAGTATGTTAAAATAAGCATCTTATAGCTTCGTAATTACAATTGTTACTTAACCTTTTATAGGTATAGGTTAGGTAATAATTGTAATTACGAAGCAATAAGATGCTTATCTTAACATAGTAAGTAGGTTAGGTAAGGTCGTGTTTTCTATGAAGCTTTTCAAGGGAAACTATTATGTTAAGTATGTCACCTTTGCACATATTTAATAAGTCATATTGACTATACGAATTTGCGAGGATGGGTTGCCCCCGAGCCCCGACGGGGGTTTCTAGGGCCCGGAGGGGTAGGTGTCCCTACAGAAAGCCCAGGCACTGGTGATGCAAAGTTGGTCGATCCCTGTCTATTACTGGCAAACTGACCCCTGTGAAGGAAGCAAGCTCAGGGGCTGAGTGGAGGACTACTGAATGGAACCTAGGCATACCTTATGGAAGCCAGGCAGCCCTCCACCAGGCAGAAAATAAATGTTGACCAAACCACACATTAGAAAGTGAAGAGACAACGATGTTTCAGTCCGTCCTGGACCATTATCAAGTCGATTATCACAATCGAATTGATAATGGTCCAGGATGGACCGAAACGCCGTCGCCTCTTCCTTTGGTCAACATTTTTCAGCCACATTATTGTTACTCCTCATCTGCAGAAAATAACTTGAATAAAAAGGAAAAACAAACCCCCAAATGTGCACCCACAACACGGGAGGCCAGAGAGAAACACAGTCTCCGCTAGGTATGCGAGCTGCACAGCACTGTGCGCTTCAACTAGCAACAACTCTCTACTCAGGACCAAATGAAAACACCAAGACCCACGCTGACCCCAAGGGTGAGGTCGATGCCAAGCTACAGCAACCCTTCCAGGAGTGAGAACCCGAAAGCCTCAGGCAAGATAATTCTAAAAGGAACGGAAGGGAAGTACTTACATGGCGCCTAGGGAAGAGAACCCTAAGCGCATGCAGCCTGAAGTACAGCTTACTCCTGGCCTCTACCCAACATACAGCAGGTACAACCGCAAGGGCAAAACCCTGACAAGAAATTGAGGCCAAAGGAGCCGTCGGCCCCAGCCGGTTTCAATTGGCAAACTGGTGGGTGGGGTGAACTTGTTGTCTTTTTTTTTTTGGGGGGGGGGGGAATTCTTGGGCTCTGTTCGGTTTTGAGTTGCAATTTTCTACCAGTTGGGGTCTGTTTTAAGATGCCTACCTTTCTGGGTGCCTAACTCCGGTCGATGGCAGACATGAATATACTGTACTCTCAAAGAGTGTAGGTTTCATTGGCCATTGCTCCCTGCGCCTCTCTGAGGGAGCTAGGTTCTGGTTTGTGGTTTCCAGTAGGCAGAATGCTATGTGATTGAAGTCCCAGACAAATAGCTTATATCAGTCCGATAGCTCCAGGGAGCTGACAGGACTCCCACAGAAAAGGTAGTTATACAACTGTATTAATCTCTGGTGCAAATTTTGATTTGGATTCACTTGAATTATTGCAACCAAGCATGGAGATCCCATCTTCAGAAAGACATATCTGCTGTGGAGAAAATTCAACATCGGGTGGCAAAAACATCCCAAAACTTGAGTCGAGTCTCATATTAGGAATGGTTGAGGGCACAGGACTAATAATGCTGCAAATCAGACATAGAGCCAATATTATCAACACTTTTAAAATACTGAACATTTTTTTTTTTTTTTTTTTTTTTTTTTTTTTTTTTTTTTGAGATATATACAGAGTTGTTACATTCTTGTACAGCCACTAGTACGCGTAGCGTTTTCGGGCCAGGTCCCTGGAATACGATCCCCGCCGCGAAGAATCGTTTTTTCATCCAAGTACACATTTTACTGTTGCGTTAAATCAGAGGTTGGGGGTGAGGAAGAAAGCGATGCCTTCTTACCTGCCGGGGAGGACGAATGAGAGGAGCCAGGCTTACATTTCTGGTGTGGTGTGGAAGGAGAACATGGTGTGGAAGGAGAACAGTGCCAACACTGACATTTAACCAAGTGTTTTTGGAGACCCGAACAGGGTTCTCCCCAATGCAGGGCAATGCGACTAAGCAGGTAGCTGCATCCGGTAAAGGAGCAGCAATGACACGTGTACCTAAACGGGTGGGGTTAAAAGTAACAGAGGCATCCACCAAATCAACAAGGTGCTTATGGAGTGAGAAATCGTCAGGTGTAGAATCCAGTGGGAGGAGATCAAAGTATTTAGCCCACGAAGCAGGACCAAACAAGGCTTGGTACATATTAGTATGGGAAGGGATCGTGCGAGTATGGCCGTGGCGGAGGCAGTGTTGAGAACCCACAGAGAGAGCGGGGTTAAAAGGTGCAGTAATCACAATGAGTGGCTGAGCCTCACCAGGGGACGAGGTGGTCACCGCTGGATGCATATGGCTCAACCCAACCACAGAGGAGGGAGGGGAACTGGGGGGGAAGTAGTCAGAAGGATCAAAGGAGGAACTAGGTCTGAGCCCAATGTAGTGGGGGCTACAGAGCCCAGTCTTCCAACACAGTCCGACTCGGGGGCTTGGTCGCCCACCCCACAACCCTGAGAAGTCATAAGAGGAACGTATTTATTGACATGAAAACGAGAGGTAAGACTTTCATTCACGAATGTGTCCCCATACCCACCACGGAGCCACAATTAGAGGATAGGACACCCAAGAAGAGACTTATTGCTGATCTTGCTGCTTGTCCCCCAGAGGTGCGTCGTGAGTATACGCCCCACAAACGCCACCTTAAGAACCATCAGTCCGTGGAGATCGCATTCAGTGACGAAAGGTGGATTGACAATAAAAAGGTTCCCCTCGCTTGAGACGTTGGGTACTACAGTTCTACGGGTGCAAGAGTATGCCTCCTCAAACACCCGAGTGTCAAAACAAAAGAAGGCCGAAAGAATGATCAAAACAGGCAAAAGGTCGGCGGGAAATGACGATTTGAAAGGAGAAGAGGGAGGAGAAAAATGAAACACGAGGAAAAGGAAAAGATGTCTGGCACAATTGGTAAAGACAACAGCAGGAGCATAACTCTGCAAAAGGACAGAGGACTGACCCATGGAACATCATACTCTGGCAGCCGCCCACCAAGCCCCCTCATGGCGACAATGGGCCAGATAGGGCGGGGGATTTGTTAAGAAGATTAGAGCATTTCATTATGTACAGTACTGTGAAAGAGAAGAGTCGACAGCAACAAAGCCAGGACTCTGTTTCATGTTGGGTAGATTGTGTATCAGAGCTGATTCAACAAGACGATATCTGTGAAGAGTAGAGGCAGGAATGATTATTTTAGAAGAAGACCAAAATATATATATATAGGATGATTAGAGTCCAGGACAGACCGAAACATTGTCATTTCTTCATTTTCTGGTGTGGTTTGGTCATCATACCTTCAGCCATGTTATTGTGACTTGTCGTCTCCCAGTGCTCCTTGTTCATGTTACATCTTACCTTTTATAATAGTGGTCTGGATCAATATCTTCCAAATTCCAGTCTCCGTGGTGTAGTGGTAAGACACTCGCCTGGCGATACGCGAGCGCTATGTCATGGGTTCGTATCCTGGCTGGGGAGGATTTACTGGGCGCAATTCCTTAACTGTAGCCTCTG
>WNGS01098751.1:20186-30186 GCA_020271785.1 Procambarus virginalis
CCGTGTTGGGATTGGTGTAGTATCTGGTCGTGCTTGGGGAAAAGGTTCTTGGCGCCTCAGCAGCTTGAATTGCTGTTTCGGTTTCTGCATTTCCGCTGGCGACGAATGATCAGTTGTGTATGCTTGGCTTGCGTGATTCTGAGGCGTGTTTCCACTGTGGCTTCAATGAATCGCAGGTGCATATATTTTATTTTTGTGTCCGGTTGCAGGGGTTGGTTGCCTGGTTTCGGGATGTCCTGGAGGTGTTTTGTGGTCCGGATTGTCGGGGTGGTGTTTTGCAGTTTTTGTTTTTGTATTTTCCGGGTTATTCGAGGCGGGTGCGTAACAATTTGTGTGATTTTATTGCATGCGCATGCAATAAAAGTGCGGTTTACCTGGAGGTGGTTGTAGCGCACTTTTCCGGTAGAGATTGGTCGGTAGTTCACCTGATGCCTATGTTCGTGGGGTTGCCTTTGGGTCAGTGGTTGCCTTGGTGGGCGGGTGATGTTCTCGGTCTTAGGTGGGGTTTGGGTGTTGGTGTGGGTTTGGAGGGGTTGGGGTGGTTTCGGAGTTTGCTTTGACTATGTGCTCCCTTCCCGTTCCTTTGGGCCTCCTTGGCAGGGATTGCGTGTGATTGTGTGTGTTCCTCTTGTAATGTTGCTGCTCCTGTGCGTGTACCTGGTAGATACCTGGTTGATGTGGTTCTGGGAGTTCTTCTACTCCCCAAGCCCGGCCCGAGGTCAGACTTGGCTTGTGAGAGTTTGGTCCACCAGGCTGTTGCTTGGAGCGGCCCGCAGGCCCACATACCCACCTCAGCCTGGTTGGTCCAGCACTCCTTAAAGGAAACAATCTAGTTTCCTCTTGAAGATGTCCACGGTTGTTCCTGCAATATTTCTGATGCACGCTGGTAGGACGTTGAACATCCGTGGACCTCTGATGTTCATACAGTGTTCTCTGATTGTGCCCATGGCACCTCTGCTCTTCACTGGTTCTATTCTGCATTTTCTTCCATGTCGTTCACTCCAGTACGTTGTTATTTTACTGTGCAGATTTGGGACCTGTCCCTCCAGTATTTTCCATGTGCATATTATTTTGTATCTCTCTTGTCTCCTTTCTAGTGAGTACATTTGGGGAGCTTTGAGACGATCCCAATAATTTTGGTGCTTTATCTCGTCTATGCGTGCCGTGTATGTTCTCTGTATTCCCTCTATTTCAGCAATCTCTCCTTCTCTGAAGAGGGAAGTGAGTACTGAGCAGTACTCAAGACGGGACAACACAAGTGATTTGAAGAGCACAACCACTATGATGGGATCTCTGGATTTGAAGGTTCTCGTAATCCATCCTATCATTTTTCTGGCTGACGCAATACTTGCTTGGTTATGCTCCCTAAACTTTAGGTCGTCGGACATCATTATTCCCAAATCCTTGACATGCTGTTTTCCTACTATGGGCAGATTCGATTGTGTTTTGTACCCTGTATTATGTTTAAGATCCTCATTTTTGTCGTACCTGAGTACCTGGAATTTGTCGCTGATAAACATCATGTTATTTTCTGCTGCCCAGTCGAAAACTTTGTTAATATCTGTTTGTAGTTTATCAATGTCTTCAGCAGAGGTAATTTTCATGCTGATTTTTGTATCATCTGCAAAGGATGACATGAAGCTGCGACTTGTATTTTTGTCTATATCTGATATGAGAATAAGGAACAGCAGTGGTGCAAGGACTGTACCTTGAGGTACAGAGCTTTTAACTGCGCTCGGACACGATTTTACTTGATTGACTCTTACTCTTTGTGTTCTGTTCGACAGGAAATTGAGCATCCAGCATCCTACTTTACCAGTTATACCCAGTGACCTCATTTTGTGTGCAATCACTCCATGGTCACATTTGTCGAATGCCTTTGCAAATCTGTGTATACGACATCTGCATTATGTTTTTCCTATAATGCCTCAGTGATTTTGTCATAGTGGTCAAGTAACTGTGAGAGACATGATCTTCCTGCTCTAAATCCACGTTGGCCTGGATTGTGGAGGTCATTGTTTTCCATGAATCTAGTGACCTGACTCCTGATCACTCTCTCAAATACTTTTATTATGTGGGACGTTAGTGCAACTGGTCTATAATTCTTTGCCAATGCTTTGCTACCACACTTGTGTAGAGGGGCAATGTCTGGTGCTTTAAGCACATCTGGTATCTCCCCTGTGTCCAAGCTCTTCCTCTACACTATACTGAGTGCCTGTGCTACTGGCACTTTGCATTTCTTTATATATATTGAATTCTCTGAGTCTGGATCCGGGGCTGAGTGCATGGGCATATTGTCAATTTCTCTTTCAAAATCTGCCACACTCGTGTTGATATCAGTTATATTTACAGGTGTTTGAGTATCATTCATAAAGAAATTGTACGAATCTTCCACTTTCATGCTGAGTATCAGAGTGCTAAACATGTCCTCATACTGCTTTTTTAGGATATCACCAATTTCTTTGTCATCCTCAGTGTATGAACCTTCACTAATACGAATAGGTCCAATACTGGCAGTGGTTTTCGCTTTTGATTTAGCATATGTGACGAAATATTTCGTTTTTTTTCTTTATTTCTTGAATTGCTTTCCGTTCTAGTCTTCAGTCTGATAGGAATGCTTCAGTCTCTGTTCGATTTCTTCAATTTCCCTGTTTAAATTATTTCTTCTTTGTATGGAGAGTCGTGTCTGCTTAAGCATTTCCATTAATTTCTTCCTTCTTTTGTAATGTCGTCTGCGTCCTCTTTCTACATTTGACCTCTTTCTGGCTTTCCTCAAAGGAACATGTTTCAGACAGACTTCATATGCTTCAGAAGTCAGTTTTTCTATTCTTTGTGCAGGATTTTTATTTCTTAGAACATTTTCCCATTGAATATTTGTAAGTTCCCTGTTTATTTTCTCCCAGTCTATCCTCTTATTATTAAAATTGAATTTATTGAATAACCCTGATGCCTGGGTTATTCGCTTGTTTCTCTTGGGCCTACTACCGTTATTAATGTTAGTTTGCACTTCAATGAGCTTGCGGTCCGAGTACGTAGTGTCTGAGACAGTAACGTCACTGATAAGCTCCTCATTGTTCGTGAATATCAGGCCCAGCGTGTTTTCGTTCCTAGTTGGTTCTGTAATCTGCTGACTGAGCGAGAATTTGTCACAGAATCTCAGTAGTTCTCTGACCTGTGGTTGGTTATTTCCAGGTTGATTTCGTGCTATAATATTATTGTTTACTATTCTCCATTTAAAACTGGGTAGATGGTGTGTTTCAGTGCCTCCGGGTGCCGGTTGCAGCCGTATGCGTGTGGGTGTGTAGATTTGGGGGAGGTTTTTGGCTCCTGCGTGGGCCTGGGTTTTCTGCTGTTCTGTTTTCTAATGTTATATTTGTGGCCGTGTTTCGCCGTTGGCCTGTGACCCATAATTTTGCGTGCTTGGGTGATGTGTGGTGTGCGGTTGTGGTGTGGGTGGGTATGTGTCTCCTTGTATTGCTGTTTAAGAGTGTGTTTTGTGTGTGTGTGTACATACTTTCTTGTCATTTTGTATGTGTTGTATACCTTTGTGGCGTGTGTATGGTCCTATGCTCCTTTGTTCCTCTGTGTGTGTGATAGGTGTGATTTTGTGCACGTGGTTCTATATCCACGTCTGTGTCTGTTTTATGTATTTGGTTACGGTTGTGTTTTATGTTCTTTATGTACTTTATGGTTTTATTTATTTTTCATGTGCTTTTCTTTGCTATGTTCTGTGTTGCTACGTAGCTATGTACTGTTTAGCCCATTGTTTCCATGTACTGTTTAGCCCATTGTTTTACTGGTGCCTGTGTCGAGGTATCGGGGTTGTGCCTTGTATTGTGTTTTTCTTTACTTACCGCTTAAGTTTTGTTTTTGCGGTTACTGTTGCTGTTTACTGTTAATTTTTGTATTCCTATGTATTGTTCTTTCTTTGGTATACTTGATATGTACTGGCTTTCATTGTGTTTTGTGTGTATTTGTATTTGTTTTATTTACGAAAATAAAAAATAAATAAAAACTTGATTGGAAACTGTTTATTGCTAGTAGTGAGGAAAGATAGTCGGAAATAATTAAGCTGTCTACTTCAGTGTTGTCAATAACTTCGAGAGCTACCAGTATTGCTACCAATTGAGCTTGCATTGTGGATGCCCAGTTACTAATTCTTATATTCCTTTGAATTGTGGTGCCATCGGGCTGATGAGCAATAATAGCACTTCCTACCCTCCCTGAAGCTGTATTGAGTGATCTGTCAGTGTATATGGTCTGTGCTATGTTGTTTTCAGCTTGTATATTGTGAATGTGTTCTATGGTGCTTAATTTAGCAGCAAGCTGAGCATGAGGGTTGTTTGTGATTAGTTTCTTGGTGGGGTATGCAGGGGTTAGACGTCAAAAGGTATTATCTGCCAGGGCAGAAGGAAGTGCTGTACTCTTTTCATCTGTATATTCATTGTGAAGTCCCATCATTTTAATATGAGTGGCTGTTCTTTGAATCCATTTAGGCTGGTTCCATTTCGTATGTATCCTAACAGTTCAACTGACACAATGTTGTTTTTGTTATCACGTAGAAGCTTTAGTCCCATCATAAGATTAATATCAAATATTCTATCACGAATGGTAAGTATAATTATTTCTTTCCGCATGTTGAGTACTTTGGTAGTTATAGGACAGCCAAGTATAATTCTGAGTGCTTCATTTTGCATTTTTACCAGTCTATCAATACCTTTGCCATTTTGCAAGACTAAAGCTGGTGCATGATAGTCTATCAGAGATCGTATATATGCTAAGTACATCATATTTGCTATTCTAATAGCGGTAGTGGACCCCATACCCATCCTGTAGGCGGTAGAAGACCTTATACCCAATCATGGAACAATATACATGGGAGATTTTAATGCTAGACATATTACGTTGGGAGACAGTATTAACAACGATAATTTTTTTATTTTTATTTTTATTTTTACATGCATGCATGCAAGGGAAATACAATAGATACAATAAATCAAGCTAAATAAAACAAAACAAAAAATGAAAACGCCGGCCAGAAGGACCGACAGCTCAGTAAACAATTGTCAAAACAAGCGAGGGCAACAAGGTATATATGAGAACACACAACAAAACGCAAAGCAAAAAACAAATACAAAAATGCAAGCAAAACAATAAAATATAGTAACAATACAAAACATTATATGAGTAACATCAGTATAAACAAGAAAAAAGCACAGCAGAAACACAGAAAGCATAAATAGAACAAGAGGACAAAATAACAACACAAAAACAAACACATCAATAAAACACACACACCAAAAAACCTGCCTCGCCCCAATCAAAGAGAGAGGCACGGGCACAAACTACAAAAGGGCAAACAAACAGCCAAAAGGGCACACAGTACAAAAATAAGCACAGGAGTATGGAAATCACCGGACATACTTGCCTGGAAACATGTCCCGAGGGAACCATACATTGAACGCCTCCCAGAGCAACCACCTCCGAGGGCCTAGACCATCCACTGGGGACGCCATGTCATCCGGAACCTCGGCTACAAACACCCGCAAACAGGGAATCCAGATGGTATCACTCCGGAGGTGAGTGAACGGCACATGCTCCCACACCGCGGGAATCTTATCATATAAAAGTCCCGCTGTTCCTCGAAGATCGGCAACGCAGCAATCTCCGACAAGTGACCCGACGGCATCACAGACGCCGGCAACACGTCCCCCAGGGTCCCAATATGCACCCTCGGAGGAGGGATCCGGATAGAGTGCACCACCACCGGGGCACCAGCCGCCACGAGCACACCACCGGCCGACTGCCGGGAACCCGAGCAGCGCGCATCCTTTCGTAAGGTCACCACCAGGCCACACCCAGCACCAGCATCCCCACCATCCCTAGCAGCGGAGGCCACCACCCTCCACCGTGGAGAGCCCTCTGGTGGAGAAGGAGCAGAAGGCCCACCCGAGACATGGACACCATCGTCAGCAGGCATATGGACCTCCGCCACCACTAACCGTGGGGCCATCGACACATCTGGCTCCACACCCAAAGACCCACGGTCACTAAATTCCCCAACATCGGCCCAGGTGGACGATGAACGCCTGGAACGTTTGGGCTCCAGCCGGAGATCATCAGAGCCAGACGTGGACCCAGAAACACGGGCACCACCAGCCGGACGAACCAACGCAAAACGGCAGCAGCCTACACCACATGGGGAACGGGACCACATACAGCAGGATGCTCCGCAGCCATCCCAGCACACAGCACAGCCGGGACCCGAGGTGAGGATGCAGGGACAGGCGCAGCAGCCGAAGACAAGGGAGCAGACAGCGATGCCTCACAGGGAGCACCACGAATGCCCACGGAAGCAGCAGGGCCAGAGACAGGAGCAGAAGTATCATCCGACGGCACCGCAACATCCGAAGGAGGGCCTACGACAACCGGGGAACGTCAGGCGACACAGGGGGAGCCTCAGCAGCGAACGGGACATTCACCTCCTCACCCCGGGAGTCCTCCTCCAGAGGGAGCGGCGGAAAATCCTCTTCACGGGACAAATGCACGGGAGCGACCGGATGAGCAGTGCACACAGCAGCCTGCTGCCCCAACAAGCCACACTGGAAACAAGTACGGGGTTGCCGGGCATATAACACCCGCACGTAGTACCCTAACAGCCGGACAGAGGAAGAAATGTCCGACCTCAGTCGCATCCCAAGGGGTCCGAATGTTGGTCTTCACACCCAAATACTTGCCAGACGATAGCGAGTTCATCCGCACACTAACGACGGAGCCATACCTCTGGAAGAAACGCCGGAGGAGAGTCTCAGGAAACTCCATGGGGTGCCATGGACACTTACATATGTCACAGCACCACTACGGTCCGAAATGGTCATAGACCCAGTGCCGTCCTGCAGCTTCAAAGTACGCCCCTCGTACCTACGGAGAAAATCACGGTACACCATCTCACCCACAAACTTGATGACAACACGGCGAGCAGTGACCAGCTCAATACCGTAGACGTCCTGAACTGGGACCCTGAGCATGTCACTCAAGACCAAGTCTACAAGCGAGTATCCAACACGGCCAGTAAACTCCAACCCTATGGAGTGGACCCGCACAACAGCTGGAACATGGCTGCCCATCGCAAACACGCCACGTCCACACCACCAGGAACAGCAGGGAGAGTAGAGACACCCACACCCTCTGCCGGCGAAAACGGCAACTATCCCAGAACTGCCGGAGCGGGCAAACGACATGTCTACACCCCAAGGCAGCTCAGGTGAGACTCACTAACAACGATAATGGATGCAAATTTATCTAATATGTTTATAACAACAGATTAACTGTGTATACACGGACACCCAAACTCATTTATTGGGAGACAGACTCGATTATGGAATGGGTAGAAACCTTGTACAAGACAATATGGAATGCTCGAGGAGTTGACCCTGAGCAGCCGTGGAGTGCGGACGTGTCCCTCCGTGACTGCTAGGGTAGTCAGCCGTTTGATCGCCAGGTGGCGGGGCGTAGCTGCCCCCCCCACCCCCCAGTGTTGTTGCCTGCCTGGCGGAGTGCAGACGTGGCAGGTGTTGGGTTCACCATGGGTGGTCCCCTACCAGCAATTAAGCGAGTGAACTCAGTAGGCCTGGAATTCTCTGGACGTGCTGGGTATCCAGAGGTAGCGGAGGTGCTGTGCGATATGCTGCATGTCCCGGTGCTAGATGTCGACGGGATTGAGCTGGTGACTGCTCATCGTGTTGTCATCAAGCTGGCGACGGAGGAGGTGTACCGTGCCTTCCTCAGTCGTTACGAGGGGCGCTCGCTGTCATTGCCGGGAGGTACCGGCTCAGTCTCCATATCAGACCGGAGTGGTGCGCTGACCTATGTCAGTGTGCATGGGGCGCCACTGGAGTTTCCCGAGGATCTTCTGCGGCGTTATTTCCAGCGATTTGGGCCCGTCATCAGTGTGAGGGTAAACACGATATCCTCAGGGAGATATGCCGGGAGGCGGACTAACATTCGCACCTTGGGTATGCGTCTGCGGTCGGACATTCCATCTTCGGTCCGGCTTCTGGGATGCTACATCCGGGTGTACTATGCCCGGCAGCCTAGGACCTGTTTCCGGTGTGGCTTGATGGGGCATCAGGCTGCCGGGTGCGAGGCGGATCCGGTTGCACCTGTCAACCTCTTTCGGGAAGAAGATTTCCCTCCGCTTCCCCTGGACGAGGACTTCGGGGATGCGGAGACCGACCGGCTCGTTGTTGCGGCTCCCCCGGCGTCCCCTGACGTTTCCCCGGATGTCGCCGGCCCTCCTCAGGCTGTTGCGATGATATCGGTGGATTCTCCTGATCCTGTTAGTGTGCCTGTCCCTGCTGCTCCAGTGGCCCATTGTGCTGCGCCCTCCTCATCGCATGTTCACCTGTCTTCAGATGCTGCGCCTGGCCCTGTCTCCTCGACTCGGATCACAGAGGCTGAAGTGGCTGTGGGGTCCCCGGTTGTGTGTGGTCCGGTTCCCCCTGCGGTTGAGGCTGCTGCGGTCGTGAGACGAGTACGCGCGGCTTGTGATGCCCGTGGGTCTGGGTCCGCTTCCGGTTCCGAAGATGTGCGCCCGGTGCCCAAGCGGTCCAGGCGATCGTCTACTGCATGGGCTGATGTGGTGGATTCTGACGTTGATGGGTTCTCGGGAATTGAGGTCGTGGACGCTGACGTCCATGTACCTGCTGATGCCGAGGATTGTGTATATGATTCGCCTCCTGTGGCTTCTGTCGGCAGTTCCCCGCAGTGGGGGGTAGTTGCACCTCCAGATGTTGGTGAAGGGGGTGCTGGTGCAGGTCGGGACCTCGTGTTGGTTCTGAAAAAGGATGTTCGGAGAGAGGAGCCCCCGCGGGTGTCCCGTCCGGTGGTTGCTGCGCAGCCCTGTGAGGCTGCCGCGGTTACAAGTGCGCTGCCCGTTGCCTGCGCCGGTAAGAAGAAGCCTGTCCCGTTCATCTTAGCCAACGGCGTGGAGTATCATGCGACGTCCAACCCTGTAGTTATTACCTTTCATAACATAGTGGAGCCTATTCCGTGGTGCCCCACGACTGTCTGGGTTCCAGCGTATAAGGTATTTGCTAAGGGTGTGCCGATTTCGATGCCCGATCCTCGGACGGCCCTTAGTCTCCCTATTCCGGAACATATTCTGGCGATGTGGGAGGCGTATTGTACTCTTTTCCCGGCTGCAGAGTGGCCGGAAAAGTATGCACAGGCCTGATAGTCTGTGTGCTTGCGGTGTATATCGGGTGTATCTTGGATTTTAGTCTGTTATGTGATGTATGTTATGTGATGTATATTGTGTGCCCTTCAGGCCGATGTTTTCTAAATGTCCCTGTTCTTTTGGCTATGCCTTTTCATGATCTATGTTTCTTTTTTTTGTTGTATTCTGTGCTCTTTTGGCTATGCCTTTTCGTGTTCTATGTTTCTTTACTTTGTTGTATTATGTGCCCTTCTGGCTATGATGTTCGATCTCTGTTCTTAAATTATTATTTCTTCTCTGTTTATTTTGTGTATTGAGGTGTATTTTGGGTCTCGGTCCTTCAGGCCGGTGTTAGGTTTGTTTGTTGTGAACCGATGGTTTTGTACTGTTTGCTATGCGCCTGTGTTTTTTTGCTCCTTTGCATTTGTTTATCCTTGTACTGCTTTTGTTTATACTTTTGCTGCATGTGTTTACCTTTTGTCCTGTATTTTCAGTACATTTTTGAGTTTGTACTTTGTTATGCTGTGCTGTCGGCCCTTCTGGCTGATGGGTTTTTTCCTTTGTTCTCTGTGGTTTGTACTGTGTTTCTTTGTTTTATTGTATTTAATTTGCATGTTTGCATGTAAAAATAAAAATAAAAAAAAAAAAAAAAANAATAAATATATATATATATATATATATATATATATAGTATATATATATATATATATATATATATACTATATATATATATATATATATATATATTTTTTTTTTTTTTTTTTTTTTTTAACCTAGAAGGGG
>WNGS01098767.1:0-16783 GCA_020271785.1 Procambarus virginalis
CATATGCCAGGTTGGCTAACATAAGAACGGCCTTTAGAACTTGTGTAAGGAATCTTTCAGAACATTATATACCACATATGTCAGACCAATCCTGGAGTATGCGGCTCCAGCATGGAGTCCCTATCTAGTCAAGCATAAGACTAAACTGGAAAAGGTTCAAAGATTTGCCACCAGACTAGTACCCGAGCTGAGAGGTATGAGCTACGAGGAGCGACTGCAGGAATTAAACCTCACTTCGTTGGAAGACAGAAGAGTTAGGCAGGACATGATCACCACATTCAAGATTCTCAGGGGAATCGACAGGGTTGATAAAGACAGGCTGTTTAACACAAGGGGCACACGCACTAGGGGACACAGGTGGAAACTGAGTGCCCAAATGAGCCATAGAGATATTAGAAAGAACTTTTTAGTGTCAGAGTGGTTGACAAATGGAATGCATTAGGAAGCGATGTGGTGGAGGCTGACTCCATACACAGTTTCAAGTGTAGATATGATAGAGCCCAATAGGCTCAGGAAACTGTACACCTGTTGATTGACGGTTGAGAGGCGGGACCAAAGAGCCAGAGCTCAACCCCCGCAAGCACAACTAGGTGAGTACAACTAGGTGAGTACACACACACACACACACACACACACACACACACACACAGGGGCCAGGTAGCCTGGTGGATAGCGTGCAGGACTTGTAATTCTGTGGCGCGGGTTCGATTCCCGCACCCGGCAGAAACAAATGGGCAAAGTTTCTTTCACCCTGAATGCCCCTGTTACCTAGCAGTAAATAGGTACCTGGGAGTTAGTCAGCTGTCACGGGCTGCTTCCTGGGGTGTGTGTGTGGTGTGGAAAAAAAAAATAGTAGTTAGTGTAGTTAGTAAACAGTTGATTGACAGTTGAGAGGCGGGCCGAAAGAGCAAAGCTCAACCCCCGTAAAATACAACTAAGTGAATACACACACACACACACACACAACACACACACACACACACACACTAAAGTAAATGTTATGTAATGAATATAGGTGTAGGGAGCATGAGACCAGATACAAGGTACCATTTGGGAGATGAAATACTTCTAGAATCAGAGAGAGAGAAGGACCTGGGGGTGATATCACTCCAGACTTGTCCCCTGAAGCCCATATCAATGTAACATTGACAACCACTACTGCCAACATTGTAACATTGGGTACGATAACCCAATGTAAAACCGGGTGAAATAGTCACCACTGTGACCTTCTATAATGAATACTAAACTAATAAATGTACACACTTCTTATCCTGAGTAACACTTCCTATAGTTGCACTTGGTAACACTGTTATTGAACACTAACACTGTAAAATAAGCTGACATATGATGGTTACACCGGATCCAAAGGTACACAAAAAAACAAGGAAATGCTACACAGGATTAAATACGCTGCCACCATCCTGCCTTTGACCACTGAGACTAATCAAGCAACGAGGCAAGAAACATTGCTTGGCTTGGAGAGTACTTTCTATAACTGTCATTAAATATGAGACGGTTGTCAGCCACGATACCAACAGATTCTAAGAGGATTCAACAATTGACACAGACGGGAAATTTAACATGAGTTTATTGAGATACCAAATTATACTAACACCACGATAATTCCTACTCTAACACTGGCAACAAGTTAAGAAATTTAGACATGGAACAAAATTACAGAGATCACACACATTACCTTAAACAAGCCCTCTGTCTCTCCGTCCGGTGGACACTGTCTCTCCCGGCCTGTGGATGATCGTCACAGAACCGGCCTCGATCCGGGAGCACCGTACTCTCTCTCACCCCTAGCTCTACAGGCCCCTATATACACCATTACAAAAGGGGGGGGGGAAGATTTATTGTGATACCTACACCACGAAATAAGAGGTCGGCCACACGTGCACAAACACTCAAGAATTTATCATTAAACTTGTTTGACATAAACCATAAACTGTTTCAAGAGAGGACTTATTAATTTCGTGTGTGGCTGACCCTTGACCTGGTAAAAGGGGGAAATCCAAGCATGTTTACACATGAGGATCTGGGGTCTACTCCCTTACCCTGTTGACAAGAGTATCATGAAATATTACATACTTGAAACTTTGCTGAATAAGACTAACCCAGGAATTTTTAATCAACATACAAGAAAACCGGAGGTCATCTGGGCTGACCTCTTGGAGCAGACTTCCCTGGTTGAGAACTCTAGGGGGGGGGGGTCATGGGTGTTACAGCTCCCTTTCCCCGGAGTTAAGACAAAATCGTGTGTATGAAATTAAGCACAATTTTGTCTTATCCTAACTCATCCCAAATACCACAACTTAACCCTAAAAGAGAAAAATAAAAAAAATTGCCAGTGACATTTTGATAAAAGTAAACTAACTAAATTAACATGATGCAAAGTACATTATACAGTAACACTTCAGTAACAATACATAAATGTAAAATGGAAGAAACAAAAGTACAAAAAAAATCCTGGCAAAAGTACCAGCAATGACACCCTCATACATGATACAATTGCGAAGATCATAATATGACAAAAGTATATAAAAAGACAAATCCCGACTGCACACAAGGCAGTCCAGCAAGGCTTCCCCTGAAGGCTGGAAGACCCAAACAAAGATCGCCTTAAAACTAGCATGATATATAAAAAAAAAAAAAATATCCCAAATGGAACAGGAAACTTAGAACTAAAAATCATATAACGTTAAAAATACAAGTAATACATGACAAATACGGAATACTATGATCCAATGACACATCCTGCCTGCACACTAGGCAGGCTAGCAAGCCTTCCTCAGAAGATCTGAAGAACAAAACATACACAAATAAAATGATCAACAACATGAAAATATATGTAACATTCCTATTCTAACATAAAAAAATGAAGTAATTAAAAAATAACAGGTAACATTATACCCTAAACCTCTGCTGGGTACCTCATGACCCACAGCCAAACCTATGAGTTATACAAGTTATAAAACATGGTTACAAAAACAACTGACATCAAAACTCTGCAACAGAACCGTACGTTACAGAACACTTGTCGGCCAATCCAATACCGCACAAGACAACAGTGCCAGGGTCAATCTCCATGCACCCTGCACACACTGAAAGTAAGACTACCTCTTACCACAACAGAAACATTTCTTAACATTACAACATTTTATTGAAAAAAAGGCATGCAAATATTAAAAAAAAAACATATGTACCCATACACTGGTACCAAACAGGGAACCTGGACACTCATCACCAGGACAAACTTATTACATAGACACATACATGAAATAAAATAATAATAAATTTCACGATAAAGTTAGTGCTAGAGACCCAAGTCATCCAGCTAAGATCACTGTCTAGGACCACTTTTCTAGGTCTAGTTTCTTTTACATCCACATAAATGTAACACTTTTCCAACTGATTCGACAAAACTATTTGACACCGTTAATAATAGAGTCATTTCTCTGAACCATCATTCGTAAATCTTGACACATCAATGTTCATGTTGATATACGCGTTTTCTATCGTGCCCATTATACTCTCGCGTGGTGGCCTGATGTTGGAGACCTGATGTTGGAGACCTGATGTTGGAGATCTGATGTTGGAGATCTGATGTTGGAGATCTGATGTTGGAGATCTGATGTTGGAGATCTGATGTTGGAGATCTGTTGAAGGTCCAGCGTCTGCCCGTCGATGATGCCTGCATATACCCTGAGATCTTCTTGCAACAGCTCTGGGGTACGTCTGGTGACGGAGCGAGTCTACTGGTGACAGACTCCTCGTCCAGCTGCCCAACTGCTCGAAGGTGGTGGCGTGAAGAGCAGCGGCGAGTGACCGCGGCCGGGGACGTGGCCGGTCACAGGTGAACGGTGTTGGGAGAGATGTATGGAAGCACATCTCACATCCAGTTGCTTGAAGCTGAAGGTCGATGATGAGTGACAGCAGCTACAGAGCAGGAGTCGTGACAGCAGGGCAGAGAGTGTGACGTCAACGAAGTCTTGCAACAGAAGTAAGCAGGTGCAGGTTTTGAGGCGTGGGTGGCGTGGCGGCAGGCCAGGTGGATCCCGACTTCAGCTCCTGGGACCCATCACTGTACAGGCGTTGCTTGTGTCACATTCTACTGAGCCGGTACGCCTTATCGCGCATGCCCTAATGTGCCTGACCTTGGGCCGATGGTGCGAAACGTGCACCCTATTGGCGAGTCAAACACACTCAGTAGGGAGGTGCCGTTGGAATGTGACCGCCTCGTTGCGCATCTTGGTGGAGTCAGTGATGTGGCATCCCCAAGGACGAGGGGAACTGGTAGGTGACTGCTGCCGGCATACCCGCTTGTTGACCTCGCGCCTCCACTTCCGGTGTGCCTGCACGGTGTGTCGCAGCAGGCAGGTGGGTGCTTCTGATGATGAACTGCAAGACTGGGGCCCACCATGGTACGTTGACATCTGGACAGCTGTGCTCTGCTGGCTTGAACTCTGGCTTGGACAACCTCGTGTGGTGAGAGGTGTCGGCTGGGTGAATGGTGTAACTATCACCCTCCCAGGTAACCGTGTGGAGGGTTACTGGGATTGTTGGGAGGGGGTGGGGTGTAACGTAACCCCCTCTCCACTGTACCAGAGGGGTGACCCCTCTGGCCTCAATGTTGGTTCACGAGTAGCAGGTACCGGGGACAGAGCGGTGTGGACAAGCAGACCTGGGGAAGACAGATTAACACTCCGACTGGCGGAAACAAGGACTCTCCCCTGGGCTTTGGTGACAGGGTACAGCCCAAGAGTAGGTAAGGCATGAACTCTGAATACATTCCATGACAAAATCTCAAAACAATTGCCAGTTTAAGAACTCTGATAAAAACTGCTAAGGGGCAAGACAACTTACTAAAACTCTCCCTGCCTCGCCCGTGACCTCGTTAACATAGGGTGACAAGGCTGACCCTGGGTACCAATGAGAGTTGACAGAAGGTCCTCCTCTCCTTCCTGGGCAATCCCAGCTGGGTCAGTCAACTCAGAAGGGTCAGGAATGGGAATCGCTGAAGGCAGTTCCAGTTCCTCCCTGGCAACGTAACACTTTAATTTGTTGACATGAATAGTTGTGTCACCCTGGTCATCAAAAATTCCCCTGATCAGAAAATTAACTGGTCCAAGCTTCTTAATTACTCTGTATGGTCCACGCCATCTAGGTGCTAGCTTCCTACTTTGATTGGCAGGTGCCTTTTCATTTAACCTCATAACCAAGCTTCCCTCTCTAAGTGTCAACGGTTGAACCTTCTTATCATAATAGTGCGCATACCGGCTCCTCGCAGTCTTAGAAGCCTCAGCGGCAATCCTCCAAGCATTTCGCATTTTAGAGAGGATTTCTGAAGGATAATCCTCACCGTACACAATCTCGTGTCTGTTAAGCAGACCTGATGGGAAATTACATGAGCGCCCCGTGAAAAGCAGCAGTGGTTGAGTGTTAATTGACTGATGAATGGCAGTGTTCAAGGCTAGTTGAACATAGGGGAGTTGTTCATCCCAGGTGGCAGCATCTTTCTCTGCAAGAATTGCTAGCATATCCTTGATTGTACGATTGGTTCTTTCAGTCATACCGTTTGCTTGCGGATGGTAAGCAGTCGTGAGGGCTGTTGTAGTTTCTAAAATTTTACAAACTTCTTTAAAAGTGTTACCAACGAACTCTTGACCTCTGTCAGATACTAATACTTTAGGTGGTCCAAACACAGTGACAAATTTACTTAAGAAAGCGTCTGCAACAGTCTGCGCGTCCTTACGAGGAAGAGCAACCAAGGTAGTGAACCGGGACAGATGGTCCACTAGAACCAACACGTAGCGATTACCCGAATGACTACTATGTAAATCAATCAAATCTGCTCCCACACGATCTAAAGGCTCAAAAATTTCAGGGAACTCTTGTAGTGGCGCCTGTACCTTAGGGGTACCTTTTCGTCGTTGGCAGTTGGCACAAGATTTAACAAACTTAGTTATATAAGATAACATCCCAGGAAAATAGAATAAAGTTTTTGCTCTCATATAGGTCTTAAAGACCCCAGGGTGACCAGCGATCTTAGATGCATGCGCGAGTTTCACGGCCGATGATCTTAACGCGTCGGGGATGACTAACTGATAAACCGCACGATCTTTCATGTCGTTAACATAGTATAGGACACCCTTCTGCAGGTCAAAATGTTGCAGGGGAAAGTTACCTTTCTTCATAGGGTATTTACCACCCTCCAAATATTCAATTATTTCCTTCCATCGCTGTTCTCCCATTTGAAATTCTCTCATTTTATCACTTGCAATAGTTTCAATGTTGACATTTACGTTAACTGACGCGATGTTCCTACTCAAGGTGTCTGGCACAACGTGAGATGGACCAGGCTTATACAGGATCTGAAACGAGTGAGCTGACAGCTCATGAGACCAACGTGACATCCGGGGACACTTTGTTTTCTTTTTAAATATATAAGTGAGAGCTCTGTGATCTGTGAAAATAACAAAATGACGTTGGAATAGGTAAGGCTCAAAATAACGAACACTTTCAACCACAGCAAGTGCTTCCTTGTCTGTTGCTGAGTATCTAACCTCAGGTCCCTTCACTTTTCTACTGAAATACGCCACAGGGTGAGGATGGTTCTCTGAATCACGCTGCATTAAGCACCCTCCTATGGCAACACCACTAGCGTCTGTATGCACCTCCCATTCCTTATCAAAGTCAGGCACAGCTAATACTGGGGCGGTAATTAATTGACTTTTGAGTTTAGTATAAGCCTCATCGTGTTCTAAGGTCCACATAAATTTAGCATTCTTCTTTATAAGGTCAGTTAAAGGCGCTGTTATACTAGCAAACCCCTCAATATGGCGGCGGAAGTATCCGGCTGCTCCCAGAAACCGGCGCACATCCCTTGCTGACCTAGGCCTGGGCATCTCAGCAATGGCGCGGCATGAGTCTGGGTCAGGGCGGATGCCATCTGTGCTCACCTGGAACCCCAGAAACTTGAATTTCTGAGATGCCAGGGTGCACTTGTTAATATTTAATTTGAAACCTGCCTTGTCTAACAATGAAAGTGTCTCAGTCAAGTCCCGAAGGTGTTCATCAAACGACCTGGAGTAAATAACCACGTCATCCATGTAAGCTAACGAATGTCTACCCAACACAGGGCTTAGGATGAAGTTAATAGCCCTCTGAAATGATGAAGGGGCTGTCTTGAGCCCAAAAGGCATGTGCTTAAACTGAAACTGGTGAACCCCATCAGAGAACGCTGTTTTCTCACGGTCCCTAACTGCAACCGGAATGGTCCGCCTGGAGCTGCCGTGGGGTACAGACGTGTCGTCTGGCCTCTGGTGGTTTGAGGTGTTTGCCGTTTTCGTCACCAGAGGGGGTGTGGGAGTTTCTGCCCCCCCCCCTGTTGTTGCTGCGGGCTGCGTGTTGACGTGGCGGCCTTACCATGGGTGGTCCCCTTCCATCTATCAAGCGCGTGAACTCCGTGGGCCTGGAGTTCACTGGTCGTGCTGGATATCCGGAAATAGCCGTGGTTCTGTGCGACTTGCTTCATGTCCCTGTGATGGACGTTGACGGTATTGAGCTTGTGACTGCCCATCGAGTTGTCATCAAGCTTGTGACGGAGGAAGTATACCGTGATTTCCTCAGTCGTTACGAGGGACGCTCGTTGTCGATGCCTGGTGGTGCCGGCTCTGTCTCCATATCCGATCGGAGTGGTGTGCTGACTTATGTCAGTGTGCATGGGGCGCCCCTGGAGTTTCCCGAGGATCTTCTTCGGCGTTACTTTCAGCGGTTTGGAGCGGTCATCAGTGTGAGGGTCAACACGATATCCTCTGGGAGGTATGCCGGTAGCCGGACGAACATTCGCACCTTGGGGATGCGCCTGCGGTCGGATATTCCATCTTCGGTCCGGCTCCTGGGGTGCTACATCCGGGTGTACTATGCCCGACAGCCTCGGACCTGTTTCCGGTGTGGCCTGGTGGGGCATCAGGCTGCTGGGTGCGATGCGGCTCCGGTTGCTCCTGTCAACCTATTCCGGGAAGAAGATTTCCCTCCGCTTCCCCTGGACAAGGACTCCGGGGATGCAGTGACCGACCCGCTCGTTGTTGCGGCTACCCCGGCGTCGCCTGCCGTTCCCCCGGATGTCGTCGGCCCTCCTCAGGATGTTGCGATGCCATCGGTGGATACTCCTGCTCCTGTCCCTGCTGCTCCAGTGGGCCTTTCTGCTGCGCCCTCCTCACCGTCTGCTCACCTGTCTTCAGCTGCTGCGCCTGGCCCTGCATCCTCGCCTCGGATCCCGGCTGTGCTGGGTGCTGGGGTGGCTGTGGGGTCCCCTGTTGTGTGTGGTCCGGTTCCCCCTGTGGTCGAGGCTGCTGCCGTTTTGCGGCGGACGTCAGTTCGTCCGGCTAGTAGTGCCCATGTTTCTGGGTCGGCTTCCGGCTCTGACAATCTCAGGCCGGTGCCCAAACGATCCCGGCCTTCGTCGTCTACCTGGGCCGGTGTTGGGGACTTTAGTGACTGTGAGGCCTCGGGTGTGGATGGAGTGGTTCCGGGTACGTTGCTGGCTCCGCAGTTAGTGGTGGCGGACGTCCATGCGACTGCTGACATTGGTGTCCGTGTCTCAGGTGTGCCTGCTGTTCCTTCTCCGCCGGGGGCCTTTCCGCGGTGGGGAGTGGTGGCCTCCGCTGCCGGAGTGGGTGGGGATGGTGGGTCTGGGCGTGGCCTGGTGGTGACCTTACGGAAAGATGTGCGCGGTTCGGTTCCCACGCGGTCGTCCGGTGGTGTGCCCGTGGGCGCTGGTGCCCCTGTGGTGGTGCCTTCTACCACGCTCCCTCCTCGGAGGTTGACCGTTGGGCACTTGGGGGCCGTGTCACCGAAGTCTGTGATGCCGTCGGGTCACTGGTTGCGGGTTGCTGAGCTACCTTTCGGCGATGAGGTGTGGGACCATGTACCGGTCACTCGGTTCCGGTGTGATACGGTTTGGGTGCCATGTTTGCGGGTGTTTGTGGCCAACGTCCCGGATAAGATGGCGTCCCCGGTGGATGGTCAGGACCCTTGGCAGTGGTTACGATGGGAGGCGTACCATGTACGCTTCTCTCGGGACGCGTTTCTGCGCAAATACGAGTGAATGTATTCTTTTGTGCTGTGTGCCCTTCTGGCTGTTTTGTCTGCCTTCTGGTAGTTTGTGCCCGTGCCTCTCCCTTTGTTTTGTGGCGAGGCGGGTGTTTGGGTGTGTATGTGTCTGGCCTTCATGTCTTAACTTTCATGTTGTTAACGTGCCCTATGTGTTTTTTATTTTATGCTTACGTGTTGTATTAGTTTTTGTTTTGTATTTGTGTGGCTTATTGTGTGGTGTATGTTCTTATTGCATTTTTTGTAATACTTCTGTTTGTTCATTCTGTTGTTTTGTTCTCGGTCCTTCAGGCCGGTGTTTTGTTTTGTTGTTGTGTATGTAACGATGGTTTTCTTTTGATTGCGTGTTATCCATCTTGATTTTTGTTTTATACTGTTCTGTTTTGACATGCTCCTGTGTTTTGTTTTGCATTTGTTTTATCTTTTGTACTGTCTTTTCAATGCCTTTCTCGAGTTTTGAAATTTGTTATACTGTACTGTCAGCCCTTCTGGCTGGTGGTTTTCTTTTTTTCCCTTGTTTTGTAATGTTTTTCTATGTTTTTAATTTGTTTTTTATTGTATTTAACTTGCATGTTTGGCATGTAAAAAAAAAAAAAAAAAAAAAAAAACTGCAACCGGAATGGCCCAATATGCTGACTTAGCATCCAGAGTCGAGAAATACTTGGCTGCCGCAAACTGATCTATAATCTCCTGAATCCGAGGTAAGGGGTACATGTCCCCCTTTGTAATTTCATTAACTTTCCGATAATCGACACAAAACCGGTAACTACCATCCGGTTTGCGCACCAGCACCACCGGAGACAACCATGGTGAAGTACTTGGTTCTATAACTCCCTGTCTTAACATCTTCTGACACTCATCTCTGATAGTTTTCTTAGCCTGTTCCAGGAGCCTCCACTGTCTCGTATACACGGGCTCGTGATCACCTGTTGGAATGGTGTGCTCAATTCTGCCTAACAACCCAATTTGATCGTCATCCGTTGCAAATAATTTGGGGAACATCCGCAAAACTTCCCGCACCCGTTTCCTATCTAACTGTGGAATGTGCTGTAAATCTAGAGCTGATATTAATTTATTCAAATTGTTGGTATCGCAAGGTGGCGTGAGCACCGTTGTGCTGTGCTTAAAAGTCTTACCAGTGTCATTAACATTAAGAGTGCCACATTGCACAGTGTCAGTAAGTGTTTCTGATGGATCTGATTGAAAGACCGATGTCTCCTCTAAGATAATACCATGAGACACCCGATCACCCACTCTGAAGCGGTAAGTCTTGTGTGAGAGATTGACTACAGGTATGAGGGCACCTTTGTCCAGGACAACAATTAAGTGGTGGGGAATTAATAGTTTATCAAACCTGCCAGCCACCAGAAGGGTAGAGCCAGGCTGGATATGACGACCCACGGCCACCCTAAGGAATCTAAATGACCGTGGTGGGCAAGTTTGCTTGTCAAAAGCATGTAAAATACACGACTTCTTATTATTGTCTGGAAGAGACTGAAATAAAAACTTTGCATAATTGGCATGATGTTTCTGCTTCCGCTGGATGGAAGCTACAACCGGTGGATGGTCAGTCAATGTCACCGGGTATGATACAGTGCCTAATTTCAACCGGCAGTGTCTCGACCCTTTCTCAGCAGACAGAGAATATGAGAACCTGTGTAAGAAATCCATGCCAATCAAGATATCACCCGGATAAGCAAGATTCTGAACCACTGTACAAGTGTGAGGGTACGACCCATCATGACCTATTTCAAAATTAATAGTGGCCTGACCCAAGATGTCAATTTGTCCCCCATTAACTGCTGTGAGCTGTTTACTACAACGTTTAAGCCGTGCTTGTTTGAATTTGCTGAAGGCTGAACTCTTAATGAGCGTTGCTTGGCTACCTGTGTCCATGAAAGCAATCAAACTCTCACCCTCAACTTTGACTTCAAAAGTAGGCCGACTATCATGAAAGTTAACCTTATCTCAGGCTTCAAACACCTCACTAGGGCAGGAGCGCTGTGTATGTCCTCTACCCCCACAATTATAACATGTTATGTTGTTAAAATGTACTCGCCGAGGGGGCGGTCCCGTCCCCCGTTTTGTAATTGTTTGTGGTTGGGGGGTTTTCACTGGCCCCTGTTGACCTGACCGTTGCAGGTTTGGCAATAGCATTAACATAAGGGGTTGGCTGGGTGCTGACCCGAGACGTGGTCTGTTCCACGTCACAGAACCAGGATGCGTGTTCTAACAGCCTATCAAAGCTCATATGGAGACCCTCTGTTGCAATAAACGGGCCTAGGGTGGGAGGCAAAGATCTGCAAAAGAGGTGTTTCGCCAAACTCTCAACTGCTGCTGTGTCATACCCCAGTTCCTGCCTGAGGTCACTGACCCTACTCAACACAACAGTACCGAACGCTTTGACGGTAACATTCGGGTCTCGGCGAAGATTTGACAAATATCTGTAAGCCTCTTCCTCCGTGATCCGCTCCTTGTAACGTTGTTTTATAGCATGCACGAACTCTGGCCATGTGCCCAACGTCTAAACGTCTCTAGTTTCATAAGAGGTCCGCTCGGGTCCACGCAAAACCCGGCGGCCAGATGGATCTTCACAGGATCGCTGGGCGCCGATGCTAAGGCAGAATCCACCTGCCAGAGCCAGTCCTCAACTGCTCTGTTGCGTTCCACCTTATCACGCGATAGGTCATTGCAAATCAATTTAGGCAAGACCGGCTTGGGTAACAACCCCGACCATGCTGGCAACTGAGGAGACCCACCAGGGAGGGGCGCGAAGGAGGGGGGATACTGGGCGGAGACATAGGGGAGGTGGGGGGCAGTAGGGTAGGAAGGGGAATGAATGAAAGGAGGGGGGTTAGGTGGTAAGTGGGGGGGGTAAGGGGAGGAACCGTGCATGTGGGGGTGCGCCTGGTATGTGGGCCCAAGACCAGGTAAGGGAAGAGGGGCAGCAGGGGTGGTAGGATGAGTGGTAAGGGTGGGGATGTTGGGAGGAGCAAGGGAGGTGGATGGTTGATAGGTCTGGGGGTTATAGGGTGGTGGAGGCCAAATGGAGGGTTGTGAATTCCATTGGTGTTGTTGATGGGGGGCGCCATGGTGAGTTGCGATGTTGTACCCAGTGCCTGGTGTTGTGTCTGAGGTGTTGTAACAAGTGCCTGTTGTTGTGGCTGAAGTTGTACCTGAGGTGTTGTAACAAGTGCCTGTTGTTGTGGCTGAGGTTGTACCTGAGGTGTTGTAACAAGTGCCTGTTGTTGTTGCTGAAGTTGTACCTGAGGTGTTGTAACAAGTGCCTGTTGTTGTGGCTGAGGTTGTACCTGAGGTGTTGTAACAAGTGCCTGTTGTTGTGCTGAAGTTGTACCTGAGGTGTTGTAACAAGTGCCTGTTGTTGTGGCTGAAATTGTACCTGAGGTGTTGTAACAAGTGCCTGTTGTTGTGGCTGAGGTTGTACCTGAGGTGTTGTAACAAGTGCCTGTTGTTGTGGCTGAGGTGTTGTAACAAGTGCCTGTTGTTGTGGCTGAGGTTGTACCTGAGGTGTTGTAACAGGTGCCTGTTGTTGTGGCTGAGGTGTTGTAACAGGTGCCTGTTGTTGTGACTGAGGTTGTACCTGAGGTGTTGTAACAGGTGCCTGTTGTTGTGGCTGGGGCCCTTGGGACAGCAGGGAGGACGAATGGCCGGGGGAGGGTTGGGGCACCACGGGCCCCTCCCCCAGTAAAGCCTCACCACCTGGCGGTGGGAGTGTAGCGTCTTCAGTAGCCTGACTGCCTAACCCATGAATGATTCCCGCTGCCGGCGAATGTTCTGGGTCCGCCATGGACACAGCACCCGGAAGCACAGAGAATTCGTTATCCCCTACGTGCAAAACCGGAGTCTCCCCACATTGAGACATCGCCCTAGTCAACATACAGCTTATCGAAAATCCCGTAAAACCCCGACCAAGCAAGACAACGCGATGAAATTTTAACACAATATTATATGCATCTATCGAACATTAAAAGTAAATCACAACATACGCACACTCGCTGTAAACACAATATACCCCGCGTGACTTATGACAGTACCCTTCTGAGTGGACGAGGGTTATGGCCGCGCGCCCAGATGAAGTGGTTGTTGACAGCTTGACAGCTTCGTATAAACACTCCCACAGATCGTCGCACGAGAAACCCATATACACATATGTGCACACCAAGAGACGGTCAGGTGCACATACAACCTTATCGACACTGAAATTCCTTGCACTTACGAAAAGAATCTGAGTAAAATAATGAAAATAAACTACAATATACTTAACTAAGAATTCCCTTAACTAATTGTAAGACTACTCTAGGTGACGAAGCACCCTTGTAAAGACTACCGGAACTAATTTTAAGGCTTCTCTCGTGGTGATTAACCTACGATTGTTCTTCGGTGAGCCACGACCGGTAGCTACGTCTGACCCGCCCTTGGGGACAGACATCCAACACTAGCGCCGTCCTCCCTAAGACACAATTCACGACTAGAATGTTTGAGGTCAGCCTCGCTGCAAACATGACATGACCCCCTCTATGATGATAACTCAGCCACACTCTAGGCGACAGTACGCCGTCTGCGACCTTCCCGTTAAAACCTAGAACTCGAGGCACCTCGTAGTAACCTCCGAAATTATCAGTAAGCGTCCTTCCCTGATAATTTCCCAGACAACCTGCCGAACAGATTGCTGTACAACATATAACTGAGTTGTACACCCCTGAAAGCTATGCAGAGAAACGAGAACTAATTTCTGTCCATAGATTTCAGAGCGACGTGCATACCCCAAACTTTCTCTAGTTTCCCGTATGACACACTAAATCATAACACTTAACATACGTATGGCTCCGAGCAACGAAATCGCGAGCCGCCTAAACATACAACAGCAACGAACCCGAGCAGCAGGCGCGCGGGACCCCCAATAAATTGTGAACACACCCACAACTTATTGGAACACCGCTGCTACCATTGTAACATTGACAACCACTACTGCTGCCATTGTAACATTGGCTACGATAACCCAATGTAAAACTTGGTGAAATAGTCACCACTGTGACCTTCTATAATGAATACTAAACTAATAATGTACACACTTCTTATCCTGAGTAACACTTCCTATCAGTTGCACTTGGTAACACTGTTATTGAACACTTGTAATATGAGCTGACATATGATGGTTACACCGGATCAAAGGTACACTGTCAACAAGGAAATGCTACACAGGATTAAATACGCTGCCACCATCCTGCCTTTGACCACTGAGACTAATCAAGCAACGAGGCAAGAAACATTGCTTCGCTTGGAGAGTACTTTCTATAACTGTCATTAAATATGAGACGGTTGTCAGCCACGATATCAAAAGATTCTAAGAGGATTCAACAATTGACACAGATGGGAAATTTAACATGAGTTTATTGAGATACCAAATTATACTAACACCATGATAATTCCTACTCTAACACTGGCAACAAGTTAAGAAATTTAGACATGGAACAAAATTACAGAGATCACACACATTACCTTAAACAAGCCCTCTGTGTCTCCGTCCGGTGGACACTGTCTCTCCCGGCCTGTGGGTGATCGTCACAGAACCGGCCTCGATCCGGGAGCACCATACTCTCTCCGGTCGTCCTACACTCTGTCTCACCCCTAGCTATACAGGCCCCTATATACACCATTACAAAAGGGGGGGGGGAAGATTTATTACACCAAGACGAGGTCGGCCACACTGGCACCAGCACTCAAAAATTCTCAAATTACGTGTGAGACTGACCCTTGACCTGGCCAAAAGGGGAGATCCATGGATGAACTGTAGGGGGGGGGGTCATGGGTGTTACAATAGCTTGATCCTAGATGACAATGCCACTATGATCATGTACGCCACAGGGCCCTATAGATGCCTACGTGACTTTGTGCATGTTCTCTCAAGGATCCAGAAGCTTCTAGAAGGATTCGTTAATTAAAATTTGTTGGAACACTGACGTAGTATCCGGTAGAGATAAAATCGAATCCTTATTAAGTCAGTGGTATTATCAAGTACTACTTATAATCTTTAAATCCTATATCATATTTTATTATAATCACATCTTATCTCAATCATAAGTCTAGACTGTAAAAATAATCAATCAATTTTCATTGTAAGTTACCCCTCTCAAGGGAGATGGGGGGGGCATCTCGGGAGAGAAGCGCCCACCACAGCCCGCGGGCAGAACACGTATGTTTACACAACTGTGAACAGTGACGGTCCCTTAGTGAACATTATTCAGCCCAAGGACACCTTATCTAATATCATTATCACCAGTGAACACTCTCTAGAACTGGGGGAGTACCTGGACAATATATCAACAAGGAAAATCCTAGAACATTTATGTAAAATAAGAGTGAAGTGGAGCATTTAGTGACGCGGTCTCCACCTTCATCCCTAATCTCATCCCTAATCTTCATTGTTATCTTCTGCAACGCAGTCCAAATCACGTAGCAACGCTACCAAGTACATCAATCAGCAACGCTGTGATATAAAATATCGTGCCTAAACTCGCCAAGAGAGTTCTTCAGTCTGGCACACTTTGTCAGACAGGCACCCGGCTTCAGATAAGTTTATTGAGTGTTATTACTGTAGCGTATTAGTTGGCCAATTAAAGCTAGTATAACATTAATATTCTATAAGTCTGATAGTCGGTAATAAGGCGAGGCAACGCCTCATATTTCTGAGTTTATTATTAATATTGTGGTACAGCTGTTGAGTCTTATCCAAGCTCTAAACCTCATGAGTGTCCAGAGTGTTGAAAGAGATTCAATCAAGCTGACTGTATTTAATCATATACATTGATCATATACATTGCATATACTTGAATATATATAAATTAAGTTAACAATTGCTTGCTTAGTTATTTTTTAAGTAATCATATAAGTTCATTTAATTGAATATAATTTTAGTACTCAGTAACAGTACTCAGACCATATTTAGGTCATTTATCATACTTTACAATTTACAATTTAAAGTGTTGTATTGTTTATAGTATAAGTGTATTGGCTGTTAATTGCTAAGGTGCTAGGCTAGACTGTGTATGTTTAATTCTCTGATTTAAACAGAGCCAGTGTTCAGTCAAATAACTGAATTTATTAAATCTTATCCTTGTATAAAATACAAGCTGATGTGAGATACCTGTTGGCAGGTGGACGTGGAACTGCAATCAACCTATCAACTAATTCACTCACCCCACCTGCCCCTTAAAGCCCATTATCTGTCATTAGGAAAAGGAGCTAGGATTTACAACCCTAGCTAGAGATTTTAGTTGAATTAATTTGCATACAGTAAATTTTTAATTTAGTTCAGTACAAGTCCCTGGTAGTCTCCTCTTATATCAATCACAGCAGGTTTTTCCCACACATAGGGGATAAAAGTGGGGTCAAACATATGAACATAAGAATAGGTCATATTTAATAATATATGTCTACAGGAAAGACTGCTACCAAAATATACTAATATATATATATATATATATATATATATATATATATATATTATATATATATATACATATATTTATATATATATATATATATATATATATAATATATATACATTATATGTATATATACGTATATATATATATGTATATATATATATATATATATATAACAATATATCACCAAGTCCATA
>WNGS01098768.1:0-11526 GCA_020271785.1 Procambarus virginalis
TATATATATATATATATATATATATATATGTCGTACCTAGTAGCCAGAACGCACTTCTCAGCCTACTATGCAAGGCCCGATTTGCCTAATAGGCCAAGTTTTCATGAATTAATTGTTTTTCGACTACCTAACCTACCTAACCTAACCTAACCTAACTTTTTCGGCTACCTAACCTAACCTAACCGATAAAGATAGTTTAGGTTAGGTTAGGTAGAGTTGGTTAGGTTCGGTCATATATCAACGTTAATTTTAACTCCAATGAAAAAAATTGACCTCATACATAAGGAAATGGGTAGCTTTATCATTTCATAAGAAAAAAATAGAGAAAATATATTAATTCAGGAAAACTTGGCCTATTAGGCAAATCTGGCCTTGCATAGTAGGCCAAAAAGTGAGTTCTGGCTACTAGGTACGACATATATATATATATATATATATATATATATATATATATATATATATATATATATATATATATATATAATATATATATATATATATATGATCAAGCAGGTGGGGCGGCCATATATATATATATATATATATATATATATATATATATATATATATATATATATATATATATATATATATATATATATATACATGTATGTGAGATTTTTTAAATGATATAATTAACATGCGGCAACATGGCATTAATCTTGACTCTGAACGATATATATTGAATCTACAGATCAACAATCACTCATATGGGAAAAAATCTCTACACTGACTGGTTTACCTACGCGAGTCAGTCTACACACAAAATATATGTATATACATCTACATGTGTGGTTCTGTGTATAACATACACCCTCACGTCACAACGCAGACAGTCACCTTGACGTCAGTACAGACAGCTGCCTCTCAGCTTGCGTCCCTCGCCTGGCAGGCACTATGGGACAACACAGCTGTTTCCGGAATTAACATCAGTCCTGAGACTCTGTAACTACATTACATTATAATGAGTACGCACGTTACCACTCTCTTTACCTTCACTACCCCGGTCACAACCTCACTTGCTGAGGCACTTAAGCTGAAGAACACCTAGCTCGCTCCCACGTGAGTCGACTAGGTGTGGCCCTAGGGTGTGGCCAGGGAATGTGTCCAAGCGTGGCCCAAAGGGGAGGCCAAGGTATGTGACCAGGACATGTGGCCACCGCGTGGCCCTAAAGGGGTGGCCATGAGGAGCGCGAGGCGGTTGTTGCGCCTCGCGGGAACGCTGGTAGGCTCGGTTACATTACTAATTGCAGGAGGGTTGTCTTTAGTAAATGTGTATGTGGCACCAATTGTATATAACATGCTACTGGGGCTGGATTTTATGAAAAGTCTGGGCATCAGCGTGGCCTTGGCCAAATCCCAGATGATAGGACAAGGGCAAAATGTTCATATGCAGTTTGGACGGGAAGGTACACCTAACCCCAGCCTCACCCCTTGCATAGCTAAAGTGGCAGTGTCTCAATACACGGTCATCCCACCGTGTTTGGTCGCGAACGTCACATGTGACCTGGACAATAATATGCCCCAATACATAGGGAAACCCTTGGACGATGGAAGCGTGCCAGTAATTCTCACACTGTACCAGAAGGGAAAAACCTTGAGAATCTGTGTACTTAATGTAACAGAGCGGAATATCATATTGAAGAGACAAATGCATGTGGCCAATGCAGAGGCGGCCTGGGAGGTTTTACCCAGTACTAGTCCAGCGGTGGCTGTAAGGTCGGTAGAGGAGGCACCAAAGGAAACCCACGGCAACCTACCAACCCGTATGGTTAGCATGTTACAGGACATAGAAGAAACCCTGACAATAGAACAGGTGAGCCAACTGACCCACTTGTTGGCATGTCATATCAAGACGTCTTGATATGTCAATCAAGACGTCTTGATTGACATATCAAGACGTCTTTGCGGCAAGTGAATTTGATCTGGGATCTTTTAATGAAATATCCCATCACATCAACACAGGCAATGCCAGACCTGTGAAACAGAAAATACGGTGAACACTCGCATGTTTTTTACAGGAGGAAAAAGGACACCTTCAACGAATGCTTCATGCAGGTATTATCCAACCGTCAATGTCTGAGTGGGCATCGGCACCAGTTTTAGTGAGGAAAAGGGATACCTTGGTTCGATGGTGTGTGGACTAACGTGAACTGAACTCCCGTACCATAAAAAATGTGTACCCGCTTCCCTTAGTTGATGAATGTCTGGACACATTAGCAGGGAACGAATGGTTCAGTAAATTAGACGAGAATTCAGCATACAGAATTCAGATCAATGTAGCCGAGAAAGATCGGAAATAGTTAGTCGGACAGGGCTAAAATTGGGAGGCAGTAGTGAGCACTGCAATAGAGGCAGTGGTGAGATGGCAAACCCCTAGGTCATCCAAAGACGTGGAACGATTCTTAGGATTAGCCAACTACCACAGGGCCTGTATAAAAGGATTTGTGGAGCTAGCGTTCCTCCTCTATATGTATTAACCGGAGTAAACAAATTTTATTGGGGAAGCAAGCACCAAGAGGCCTTTGTGGCTATCAAGACGGCTTTGACTACGGCTCCTGTTTTGGGACTACCCAATGGACAGGGCCAATTTATCCTGGATACCAATGCCTCTGATTAAGCAATAGGTGTGGAGCTGCTACAGGTTCAGAAGGAACAGGAAAAAGTAATTGCTAAGCCAGCTTTGCATTAACCATAGAATCAAGAAGGTATTACACTACCAGAAAGGAGTTATTGGCAGTCGTTAGGTTCACCAGGCTTTTTCGGCATTATCTCTTGGGCCGGCCTTTTACTGTTAACACTGATCATGGCAGTTTGGTATGGTTGACTAGGTTCAAGAATCCCCAAGGCCAATTTGCTCGTTGGTTGGAAGAGCTAAGTCAGTTTGACTTAAAGATCCAACACAGGGCGGGAAACAAACACACCAATGCGAACTCATTGTCAAGGGAAGGGGACACCCAGCAGTTATGCACACATTTTTGTCATGACATCCCCGTACAAGACATGCTGTGCGGAGCCTGTTTTTATTGTCGCAGGGCACACCAGAACTGGGCAACGTTCCAAGAAGCAGTAGACGACGTAGTCCCAGTAGCTACAAGGTCGTTTGATTGTGCGTGCAGTGTTCAGGCTCGGGCGACAGTCAGACACAGCACCAAGCACCAAGCCTCCTTCTCCAGACTGGTGGTCGGAGGACAACAACTTGGTTGTATTTCCATGGGACCCGGGGGTAAGGATCAAAGAGAGTTAGAGGACACATCAGGCAAGGGACGGGATGCAGTCCTCCTAAAGGCAGTAAATATTCAAATTATCACCAGGACCACAGCAGACAGATACGGAATGCCTCTACTTGAGTTGCAAGAGCAGACGGAGGAAGGCCCAGACATGAGTATGGTGAGAGCATGGGTAGGAGGCCATCATCCTACAGAAAGTGACCTATTCGGAGCCAGCCCCGCCATGAAATATTACTGGCTAAACAAAGAGGTCTATATTTTTTAGAATGACCTTTGGTGGTGACATAAGGTAGATCAGGACGGAGCGGCCCAAAAACTTTTATTCATCCATAATAGCTTGAGACATGAAGTATTGAGTTTATGCCATGATATACCCGACATGGGCCATCAAGGCAGGAATCGTACAATGGAGAGTCAAATCAAGATATTTTTGGTACGGGCTAACAACCCAGGTTGCTAATTATGTGGCCTCATGCCACCTCTGCAGTATAAACAAAAAAGCATCAAAGTCCAGCAGGCATGAGTTGCTCAAGTACCATGCGGGTGCACCAATCGAGTGTACACCGGGACCACTGCTCAAGACCCGGAGGGGCAACGAAGAACCTCTTGGTGATGGTAGATCAATTTACCAAATGGATCGAGTGCGTGCCACTACCATCCCAGACTGCAGAGGACACAGCCAGAGTGGCGCTCGACGGGTTCTTCACCCGGTTTGGGTATCCGTTTGAGATTTTTACCGATCAAGGGAGACACTTTGAGAGTGACTTGTTTACTAAACTTTGCGAGATGATGCACATCCACAAAGCTCGTACCACAGCATAAAAGCCGTCAGCAAATGGCCAGGTAGAAGTGTAGAACAGGACCATCATGGATGCATTGCGGTGTTATGCCAGTTTTCAACATGACAGTTGGGATGTCTGCGTTCAACACATAGCGAGGGCAATTAGGTCCAGAGTGAATCGACAGATCGGATTCACCCCTAATAAAATAATGCTTGGCCGAGAAAGTAACCAGCCAATACATCTGATGTATCCCTGGGAGAGGCAACCTCCCCAAAACGCGATGCCTTACTTAGCACAGTTGCAAAGGGAAATAGAAAAGGCACACGAGCAAGCCCGGAAATCCCTATCATCTACCCAAGAACGAATGAAGAAAGATTACGACCTGAGGGCACGGTTACAGGTCTATAAAAAAGGTGACTTGGTTTACCTGCTGGATACCATGCAGGTAAAGGGGCAGTGCAAGAAACTATCGCCGCAATGGAAGAGCCCAGGGATCATAATTCATGAATTTTCATCTTGTTTATTCAGGGTTAAACTCCAGCGTGACCTCACGACAGATTAAAGAAATGTAAGGACCATATATGTCCAGACTGGGTGATTAGATTTAAGCAGCACATGGCGCAGGTTCCGGAAACAGCATCATTACCGTAAGAAGATCTTTATTGTATATGTAGGCGGCCATATGACGGAAAATTTATAGTGCAGAGTGATAAGTGTGCGAAGTGGTTTCCTGGAGGCTGTGTGGGAGCAACCGTTGTAAATATACATTCTAAGCCTGAGTATATATGTCCACAGTGTAAGAACACACGCCGGGAATAGTTTAATTAAATGCCCTCCTTACTGTAACGACACTGTTCATTACAGACCTACACGGCGACAACACCATGTGAACCAAGGTTTCATCTTCCGATTACACCGACTACGAATTGGAACACAAACAAATGGAGCCAGGGGTTCCAGCAAGGGCCCAGGGCACGACTATTTTTTCAAGATGGATCATTTTATCAAAGTTTTTTGAAAATCAGTCTAATTCAAGTCAAATGGAATTTCCAGGGGAGGTAGCACCTATGCTCACGGGAATCATGGTCACAGGAGTCCCAACAGACTCCATCTCTAGCTGGGAAACGAGCTGCCCAGCGAATCTATATGCTTGGGAGGGCCCGCGAGGCTCCACAGGTTTATTTCGGGCGCCCTCAACTTGGGATGTGGCTTTTTTCGACAGTCATTTCAGGGTCAACGACACCCCTTCTTCTTCACCTTCTAGTGTGTGGTCTGGTCAACATACTTTAGCCACGTTATTGTGACTCATCGCCTGCATATGGATAAAAGGTGTTCTTAACATAGATACCATGGACAATCTTAAGAAGAAAATAGTAAATCTATTATATATTTTGTATCATTATATACTGTAATGCAATTTTCATTGCATGAAAATGTGTAACTTGCTATCAGGCCACTTGTGTTCCAAATATATATAAACTGTCATTATAAATAGAACAGATAAGCATGCTTACTAAGGAGTTTTGTGTCTTTTCATATCTACCATTAATTCCTGAAGTACAGAAAATGACAATAGTGTGGAGGGATCCATATTCAAAATACCCGCCAGAGTAACTTTTTAGATTAGCCGCTCCTGATTGGTGGGCGGTAGGTCGACCCCGTGCATCTGCGCATCACCCGCGCGCATGCCTGGAGGCGAGAAGGAGACCAGAGAAGAACCGCACCTGACCGAGAACGGACCTGTTGGTAACGCCCCCTGGACTGTGGTTATCCAGTACCCCATATTGGCCAGATATCTTTGGACCTCGCCCATCCTCGCCCCTAGAAGCCATCGTATTGCTTCAATCACCCTGGGAGAAGACTTCAGGCTAAAGGTGAGCCGCTGTTTCCCCCGTTTTTCTCCACATTCTATGGTACGTCGATTACCACGTGGTTGGTCAGCCATAACCCCTAGGCGACCACCTCCACACTGGCGCAGTGAGTAATCGGCCTACACGGTGATCAAGAGGACCTCGCCACGCTGTACACATCATTATCCTGCTGCAAGTGATTGAGACCGTGTTCAACATTACAGTGAAATTGACTGTCGTCGGTTGCAGTTCTCCAGTTTGCTAGGACTTGATTTGTGATTTTCAGCTGCGTTGTCTCTGATTTTGTGGTTCCTGATTCCAGTATTTGTGCTTTATTCCCCTATTTTTTTTTGCATTTCCCTGTGATTTTCTATACTTCGTCGTGCCTCTGTTCCTGCTTCAAGAGTGTTCTCCTACCACTGCACATCCAGCACGATTCTCGGTATTAAATTCATTTCCCTTATTTTTTGCCCTCTTCGCTGCATCAATTTTCCCCATTTTTGGCAATTTTCTCTATTTTTTGTGGATTTTCGTATATATTCATTGTTCTCAAGACGACGCCATCACGACGCCACGCCGCCGCCATATTTGTTCCTACATGCTGCCGGCCCGCACCACCTGTTGGCGTCTGCTCTACCAGTTGGCGTCCGCCCCGCCAGTTGACGTTTCCGCTTCCCATTAAGGTTGTATCATCAATTTTCTTTGCATTTACTATTTTTCAAGATATTCTACATTAGAATTCAAGGAGTTCAGTATTTTTGTGCTTATAATAGGAGTGAGGAGGAAGTTGCTACCTCACGGATTCAGCCTTCGTTCACGAGCGTATCCGGGCTCAGTGTTATTGTTTACTCACGGTCGTGAAGGACTCAGAGGCGTCAGCTATATGTAAGTGTTTGTGGCAACCTACTGAACTGTTTCCTATTTTGCATTCACGAATTTTCCTTATATGTATGACTCCACAGAGACATATGTGTCAAGAAAATTTGTGCTGGTGTATTGAAAACCTGAGAAAGGAATGCCATACATCTTCCCTGAACTTATCCATTTCTCTGCAATGATCGTGTTGTTCCTTAACAAGTGCATGAACTTTGAACTGTATACTCATTGCTGAATATAGATATTTGTGAATGAACTTACTTCTCAGTAACATTAGATAAATTTACTTGAGACATTAATGTGAAAAATACTGATATACATTAATTGAGTGAGTGATACTGATTACATATGTGACATATTAAAATTTGGAAAATTATCTTTGCAAATGTCCACTTTGTAGGTGAACATTACTACATATGATAATCTTACGTGTGGCCAGTGAAAATACCTAGAAATATATGGGCAGGTTCTTACCTAACATGTCCTTCTAAGAGTGAAATGTGTGTTTACATTCTAGATTTAAGTGCATGATTCTAGTTTTAAGAGCTAGATTTAAGTGCATGCTTCTAGACCTAAGATAATTCTAGATTTCATACATGATCAAGTTCAGTGTAAGCACTTATAATTATCCAGTTCTAGTGAGTGTTCAAGACCATACCAAGTGCATTCCATCCTTTGAAAATTTTGGGGAGGGAGTAACATTGGGGTCAGGTCATCCTAATGATTGGGGCCACCCTATTTTTCTCCAATTTTTTGGACAATCGTACAGTGGATAGTTACTTCAAACATACTGGATAATTCTTAAGCGGCAACTGCTTCCATTGGTTACAGGCTTGGAAACAGGATACTATTCTTCACCATTCCTAGATTTAAGGCCTATTCCCTGACGTGTTTTATTCTTATTCATTGCCGGTTTACTTTGGCTGTGAACGTACATTTTGCAAAAAAGATTAGTTCTGAGCTGTGTCTTTTCATTACCGCAAGATGCCCCGCATACGCATTAATTTGGCGTCGGTAACTGATCTAATAACATTACCTGGAGTTTCGTACACATTGGCTAACAGAATTATTAAATTCAGACACACACGCACTATCACAGCAGACAACATTCATCATATATCTCATCTTAAGATTACAACTCCTTTGTTGAATGCCATATCTTTTGACACGGAACCACCACCTCATGACTCAGGTTCCATCACATTGGCAGAACCAAACACTAGACGACGTTCAGGCTCACCATCATCGGATGGAAATGCTTCCGCTGTCTCGGGAGGCGCAGCTACACGCAGTCGCACCAAACGTACATCTCCTCCTCGTAATATCCATGGTTTGCATAGTTCTGGTTTTCAGAGCCAGGGACACATTCCTATTAGGGGTTCATCTCATTCCACTCATCATCCAGTTCGAAGGGTGTCAGCTAGCTCTCAGAATTCTGATTCAGATGACTCCACGTATTCTCGACAGCGGAACCGACATGGTCGGAGGAATACTTCATTCCGTCCACCACCTCGTGAACTTGATTATGATGGTAAATCTGATTGGACTCCATTCTATCGCCGTTTCACATCATATGCAGCGGAAAAAGATTGGAGTGGTAAGACTTCTCTAACTAACTTGGGTTGGTGTCTTAAGGGAAAAGCTAGTGATTTCTATAACCGAATACTAGACCGTGAACCATCCATTGATTATACTCGCATGATGCACAAACTTGTAAAGAGATTCGGGGATAGGGAAGTTTTAGACGTGGCAATAATGAAATTTTCTCAGGCCCACCAGGAGCCTGGTGAAGACATCTTTGAATGGGCTGATAGAGTCCAGCATTTGGCCCATCGAGCTTACAAACATCTGGAACGGGGAGAGGAAGAGCAGATGGCAATCATGCGATTTGGCCAAGGTTTGTTAGATAAGCGTTTGGCAGAATACATTTCCAACGCTAATATTTCGTCCATGGAAAAAGCCATTGATAGGGCTCAAACATTTCAGCATAATTCTGTTGCTATTCACGGGTTGACAGGGTCATCCTCAGTTAGTTCCCAGCAGCAGAGGTCCCAAGGGCCAGCAGTGCGGATAAATGCTGTGGGTAGACCGTCCCGATATGAACAACCAGCCAGGAGTAATTTAGCTTTCCACCCCCGCTCAAGGACACCCACAAAATCTCCAGAGTCGTCACCGGCTAATAGTTTATCAGGCCAGGGTAAGGGGGGTCTCCGGCAAACAACTGCTGGATCAGGATCTCCATCTCTTGAGGGAATTGATGCAAAATTAGATAAGTTGACAGGCATGAACGTAAAACTAGACGAAGTCGTCTCAGGAATCTCAGGGGTTCGTGACAAATTGGACGAGGTATGTGAGGGTTTAAGGCGTCTCACAAACGCCATCATATCACCTCGGGGCCAACGCACCCCATCACCTAGGAGGAGCAATAATTGTTACCTATGTGGGGAAGAGGGTCATTTTGCTCGTGATTGCCAATCGTCTAGGAGTGGCTGGAACGAGGGTCGTAAACAGGAAGAGCGGCACAACGATAAATATCATGTTTCATTCTTGGAAGAGGACCAGTCTTTAAACAAAGATGGGTCGGCTCAAGAGGCCTAGATTCGACCCATAACTTGCCAGGCCAGCAGAGAGTGGTTATACCACCTCCAAGGACACAAAGTCCTTCTCAAGAGTTCAAATCTTATACCCTTCAAATACCAGCACTGGATATTCATCGGGAAGATTGGCCATCCAATCAAACATTTGCAGAAGGTGCACCTGAAATGATAGCACCGGAGGACGAAAAGGCCATGGACGACGGAAAGATGTCGCAGGATGAAGACGACGTCTATCAACAGGAGGGAGTTGGTTTAAATTCCCAGCGAGTAGGTGAGGAGGAAGAATTCCCTCAAGAAGAGAATTATTATTCCCCCAGGGAGGGTGAGGCAGACCTACCGGGCACATCCGAGGGTATTGATAAGCAGGAAAGGGAGGAACACGAACAGATAACCATTAGGCAATTACGGTCTGGTTCCATGTTCTGGATCCCGATTCAAGTAGAGAACGTATTGGTGAAAGCAATAGTTGACACAGCGGCAGAGGTCACAATTATTTCTCAAGAGGTTTATCAACAGTTGATACCCTCACCCCCGGTAATAAGACGGATCACACTCAATACCGCGGGAAAATGTATGTGTATTCCAGGAACACTGATAGGGCCAGTTACATTATTAATTGCTGGAGGAACATTTGAAGTAAACATATATGTAGCACCAATTGAAGATAACATGCTATTGGGGCTGGATTTTATGAAACGTCAGGGCATCAGCTTGGCTTTGCCGCAATCTCAAATGATATTAAAGGGACAAATTATTCCTATGCAACTGGGAAGGGAAGATGTACCAGACCCGAACTTCAATCCTTGCATAGCTAAAGTGGCAGTATCCCAACACACGGTCATTCCACCTCGGTCAGTAGCGAACGTCCTATGTGAACTGGACAATAACATGCCCCAATACCTAGTGAAACCCTTGAACCACGGGGAGGAGCCAATTCCTTACAGAAAACAGGGCTGTTTAAATCACAATTCGAAAATGCGTCCTCAGAAGAAAATAAAAGAAAAACTAGCAGTAAGTCAGTTTCTGGAAGGCATAGATCCAATTGCTTTCCCTTGGGATCCTGGAGGTGAGATGTGTGGAAAGTGTTGTTCTGTCAAGGAAGGAACCAAGGAGCGGCGCTTAGGTGTAAGGACCATTACTAGGGTGAACCCCTAGGAGTAAATCTTGAAAAAAAAAAAAAAAAAAGCTGCAGTGTAGTGTGTAGTGTAAATAAATCATGATCAGTTCAGTGCACCAAAACAGTACTACTTCGTTCAATCACAAGAATTAAATCAACGAAACACCATATCAGTACAATAATCATGAACAATTTCACAAAGAAGTACATTCTATTTTTAAATTGTTAAATGTTTTCTCTTAATCAAACCAGAAACATTCTCTTCTGTTGCTAAATATACCATTCCACCCCTCAATATGAAGCCGGTGGAGGGTTCTTTCCAAAAGGCATACTAAGTTTAAATTAAGGTTCTAATACACCCCTTACTTTATAGAGACGGGGGGAGTGTGGAGGGATCCATATTCAAAATACCCGCCAGAGTAACTTTTTAGATTAGCCGCTCCTGATTGGTGGGCGGCAGGTCGACCCCGTGCATCTGCGCATCACCCGCGCGCATGCCTGGAGGCGAGAAGGAGACCAGAGAAGAACCGCACCTGACCGAGAACGGACCTGTTGGTAACGCCCCCTGGACTGTGGTTATCCAGTACCCCATATTGGCCAGATATCTTTGGACCTCGCCCATCCTCGCCCCTAGAAGCCATCGTATTGCTTCAATCACCCTGGGAGAAGACTTCAGGCTAAAGGTGAGCCGCTGTTTCCCCCGTTTTTCTCCACATTCTATTGTACGTCGATTACCACGTGGTTGGTCAGCCATAACCCCTAGGCGACCACCTCCACAATATAGACTTTAAGCATTAACATATATGTGCTGTCTTGTGTGAGGAGGGTGCCCAGACAGCTTCTTTATGAATGACATTCAAGCTGCAGATAATATAACGGATATTAGCACGAACTCTGAAGGCTTTGAAAGAGAAATTGACGATGCCCATGCACACAGCTCCTGGCCTGACTCATAGAATTCAAATTCATAAAGGAATGTAAAGTACCAGTAGCGCGAGCACTGAGCGTAATATGGAGAAAGAGCCTAGATACAGGGGAGATACCAGCAGCACTTAAATCTGCAGATATAGCTCC
>WNGS01098771.1:0-16005 GCA_020271785.1 Procambarus virginalis
CATAAGGAAGTGATAGCCTGAGCTATTCCGGTCGTGATGGTCAAGCGGATTAAGGCGCCCTGTAGTTACCAGTTGCTTTGCTCCTGGGAGTATGGGTTCGAGTCACTTCTGGGGTGTGAGTTTCAGTTGTATCTAGTCCTGGGGACCATTCAGGCTTGTTTGCATTTGTGTTCCTCACGTGTTGCCCCAAAAAATGAGGTGATTTGATAAAAATGCTATGCCCAAGATAACCATCCAGGTGCCGGCGGGGAAGTGGTTCATATAGCTCAGGCTATCACTTCCTATGTCCGGTCGTGATGGTCAAGCGGATTAAGGCGCCCTGTAGTACCAGTTGCTTTGCTCCTGGGAGTATGGGTTCGAGTCACTTCTGGGGTGTGGTTTTCAGTTGTATCTAGTCCTGGGGACCATTCAGGCTTGTTTGCATATATATATATATATATATAATATATAATATATATATATATATATATATATATATATATATATATATATATATATATATATATATATTTCGGGCAGATGGGACTCGTTAGCCTGGAAAGGCAGCCCATCTAGGGAAGGAAAACCCCGAATTCAAACCTCTGCTGTCTTCTGGCTAAACCCACTCATGGGAAAGACTTCGGGAGTCAACCCTGAGGAAAAATCCGGAGTCGGAGTCCCTAAGGCAGTTTGCAGCTGTTTACAGCTGCATTCTGGCAACTCCTGCGACGACACTGGTGCCAAGCGTATCGGCTGCTGCCCTTCCCTTGGATCACATCGGTGGCGTGGAGAGGGTGGATCTGTTGCATGGGCAACAGCTGAACCTCCATAATTACTGCCCAGGCCTGTGCCCTGGAGAGGACACTCCAGCATCGCCTTGGCGATGGCTCAATCCATAACCCTACGGGATTGACGGATGCCTACTATATATATATACATATATATATATATATATATATATATATATATATATATATATATATATATATATATATATATATATACATATATATATATGTATATATATATAATATATATATATATATATATATATATATATATATATATATATATATATATATATATATATATATATATATATATGTGGTAGATTTTATACCCGCACTGGGTCAGGTGATAAGACAATAAAGGTGAAAACATAGGGGATAAACAAGGGATAAAAGTGGGGTCAAACATATGAACATAAGAATAGAGGTAACCGCAGAAGGCCTATTGGCCCAAACGAGGCAGCTGGTATCTACATACAAATATTAATCCAGTGTAATTTGCCTGTTATGTTGAACATTGTCTTCTGTGTTGGCATCGTTATGTTCTGGTCTTGTCCTTACTCTCATTGTGGGTAGAGTAAGATAAAGTAATTTACTTTATGTTATGGTCTTGTCCTTACTCTCATTGTGGGTAGAGTAAGATAAAGTAATTTACTTCATGTTCTGGTCTTGTCCTTACTCTCATTGTGGGTAGAGTAAGATAAAGTAATATACTCTACATACAATGAGAGTAAGGACAAGACCAGAACATAACGATGCCAACACAGAAGACAATGTTCAACATAACAGGCCAATTACACTGGATTAATCTTTGTATGTAGATACCAGCTGCCTCGTATGGGCCAATAGGCCTTCTGCGGTTACCTCTATTCTTATGTTCATATGTTTGACCCCACTTTTATCCCTTGTGTATCCCCGTATGTTTTCACCTTTATATATATATATATATATATATATATATATATATATATATATATATATATATATATATTGTGACGGTAAAGTAGTGGAGTATGGTGTTCGGCAGTCTTCCACTGGCAGATGTCAAAGCCAGGCCACATAATAAAGTAAAACAAAAAAAAGGAAAAAAAAGAATGACTGCTTGTCTGATAATCTGTGGTAAGGTAAGGGAAGAGACACGAAAAATAATAAACAATGACCTTTAATTATGCTAGAAAACAAATTTAAATAAAGACAATACTTTGGCTGAATAATGTGCAAGATAACAAGTGAAAAATAACTAAACATAAAAATGAATTACGATAACGGGAGGATATATGACATACAATAATGGTTAATATAAAAATAGTGCTGGGAATATATGAGCAAGCTAACAACCGCTATTTGATCACTCAAGGTGAGTCAACTAGATGTTATCAGCCAGAGCACAAGATATATTCTGATGGTGGTACTGCCAGTCGACCCCGACGTTGCCTTGGCGTGGAACGTGGTTGGTGCAGGGCTGGAGTGGTGTGTTCTCGAACGGCCAATGAGAATGCAGGAAGGCCGACAACTCAGTAGTTTGAGACTGGGACTGCAGCAGTAGAAGGGTCGGCGCGGAGACCAGGTGTGCAGGAGAGGGGGGAGGGGGAGTGCAGGTGGCTGTGGCTGTCTTGATATATACTTTTAAGCTACAGTAAAACGTATCTTTATTGTTGCTGGGAATGTGATGTATATCGGGAAGAGCAGGCTCAATCTCTGGGAAGAGATTATCGTCACAACTCTCCCCCGAAGCCTGCGGTTCCGGTGAAGTCACGTTCTCGGGAGGTAGAGTGGGAGGTGGAGCAGGCTCTACCTCAGTGATGCTGGAGAGGGCGTCTGATATGATGTAGTCAGACTTCTGGGTGTAGCAATCTCCAGGCTGAAATGATGCAACTGACAAGCCCATTATAGAAGTAGTCGATGGTTGAGTTGGGCTGGCCGTAGGAAGTGAAGATGGTTGTGGTCCATGTAGATGGTGGTGGACCGAGTTCTTTGCAGGTATGGAGCAAAGTGTTGCCTGTTCAGGACGATGAGTAGCTCCTTGTTGTTCGTGGTGTCGTTTATGGTAGTTAGTACGTAGAGTCTCTTCGCCTCGTTGTACCAGGTCACCCCCGTTGCAAGTACCACTGGCGTCGATATGGAGGATGGGAGACTTGGTGATATCTGGCGAAGCGAGAGATGTATTAGAATATGATAGAGGAGCACAATTACTGTCCTCAAAGTGATTATGGATGTCAGTAAGGATTTCCGAATTAGAAAGCGCTGTCTCAGTGTCAGTGCTTTCGGAAGGAGAAGCAGGGAAGGTCTCACTGTGGCTATATGGACCTGTGAAGGTGGAATAGGTGGTTAGCACAGTGGGAGGAACACCATGGTAAAGTTTGAGCAGGTTGATGTGGCACAGCTGGGTCTTCCGCCGCCTATCGGGGGTCTCGAGAACGTAGTTGAAGTTGTTCCGGCACTCCTTAACACGGTAGGGTCCAGAAAACCTGTTTTGTAAAGGAGAACCTGGGATAGGGAAATAGGCAAGAACTAAGTCTCCCGGTTTAAACTTCCTTACTTGGCAGTGCTGGTCGTAACGAGTCTTCATCCTCTCTTGGGCTTTCTGTAGGTTGTTGCTGGCAAAGGAATGGACCCTCTCTAGAATGTGTTGGAGGTTTTGAAGAAACTGGGGCACATTCTGATGCTCACTGAAGGTGGCATCACATAGAGAATCCTTGAAAGCCTTGAGAGGTGTACGGCACTTACGTCCGTAGAGCATCTCATACGGAGATACTCCTAGTGACTCGTTGGGAAGACTTCTGAAAATACACATGATGAGATCAAATTGCCTATCCCAATCCTTTGAGGTCTCATTACAAAACTTTTTTAAGAGTGCCTTGATAGTCTGATGACTACGTTCAAGAGAACCCTGTGAAGCAGGATGATAGGGGCTGGACAGTACCTGTTTGATGTTGAACTCCTCCAGAGTCCGTTTGAAGAGATCACTGGTGAAGTTGGTGCCACAGTCGCTCTGAATCTCCCTCGGAAATCCATATTGGGTGAAGATTTTCAGTAAATTCTTCACCACTGTAGCAGCCGTAATATTTTTCACTGGAACTGCTATCGGGAATCTGGTAGTTGGACACAGGATGGTTAAGATATAGGCGTTACCGGCACTGGTCCGAGGCAAAGGACCAACACAGTCAATAATAAGTCTGTGGAATGGTTCCTCAGGCACCTGGATGGGTGTCTGTGGTGCTCTGGGAATTGAAACGTTCGGTTTACCTGCTTTCTGACACACGCGGCATTGTTGAACATACTGCTTTACGTCATTAACCATACCTGGCCAGTAGTAGTCTTGGCGAATCCCATGGTATGTCTTGTTAAACCCGTAGTGTGATAGAGCTCCGTGGGCCAGGTGTAGAATCGTGGGCCGCAGGCTGGTAGGCATCACTAGCTGTTCAACGTTTGCCCAATCGTCCTCTTCCTTCAGTTTACTGGGTCTATATCTGCGATAGAGTAATTCGTTCTCCAAGAAGAACCCAGGAACACTGTCGGATTGGGTCTCAGCCTGAAAGAATAATGGTGTCAAGGTAAGATCTTCTCTCTGTAACTTACGGAACTCCAAAGCGGTCAGATTTGGGGGTAGTTTCGAAGGGTCTTGAGGGACAGCGGTAGCAGTAGAGTCAGCTGGCTGTGGTCGTGCAGCTTGAGCACGGGTGGTCACCATAACAGGAGGAGAAACTTCATCACTCTCTTGAACCTTCGCTGGAACATGCTTAAAAATCGGATTATCCAACACAGAGTTACCCACCTGGGGTTTGTCCTTGACGATCAGGTTGGTCGGTTGCAGGTCTTCTGCCAAGTCGTTGCCCAGGAGAAGTTGCACTCCAGGAATGGGAAAAGGCTTTTCCCTGACGGCGACTTGGATTTCACCGGTCACGAAGGGACAATCTAGGTGGACTCTGGCAAGAGGATAAGGAGTAGTAGCAGTAAGGTCAGTGATGAATACAGTCTCTCCTGTGTAGGCGACGTTGGGCACAGCTGATTTCAAGACGATCGATTGAAGAGCCGCTGTGTCCCTTAAGATCTTAAGTCCAAACGTCCCTCAGAATCTGAACCGTGGGTAGAGATAGTTCCTGGATACAGATGTTTGCTAAAGAGAGACAGATCATTAACATGAACACCAACATTCATTACAGGCTTACCGGACTTAGGGTGAGTGGGTTTGGGCTTAGTAGGTTCTATGTTACCTTTAGATTGGGACTTACCACATTTTTCTATGGTATGTCCATATATCGACAATACCTGCAGTACAGTTGAGAGGTACCTTGATCTGGGCTCACTTTCTCGTAACTGTACCAAGACTTCTTACTGGTAGGTTGTTCTGGTGTCAGCCGGTGGATGAGGCTGTAAGTGTCAGCGGACTTCGGCATTTCACCAAATCGGTCTCTTCCTTGTCTGCTAAGTATAGGCGGACAGGAGGAGGTACACGCCTCAAGAATTCTTCAACCAGTATGAGGTTGACGAGCTCTGGAAAAGTAGAGACATGTGCGGCCTCCAGCCATTTCATGAAATATCTCCGTTTGGTGTTAGCAAATTCTAAGAAGGTGGTGGTACTTGCCTTTACGTAGTCACAGAACTTTCGTCGGTAGCTTTCGGTGGAGAGAAGGTAGGCGTCCAACAAAGCTTGCTTCAGGGTGGTGTAGTCGTTTTCAGATGCCAAAGTGCTGAGTGTGACTGCTGCTCTACCTGTTAAATGTACTCGGAGAAGGGTAGCCCATTGGTCGTCAGGCCAACTAAGTTGATTAGCAAGGGTCTCAAAAGTAGTGAAAAAACATCAACCTCCGTTTCTATGAACGGGGGCATTAACTTACTTGCATGGGAGATATTGAAACTTGGAGGAAGACTAGCTGCAGCTTGTTGGAGTTGAGCTTGGTGTGTAGCGTCCATCGTGAGTTCTCTGTTACGACAGTCTAGAGCAGTTTCCGCTTGCCGTTTGTCGTGTTCGCGCTGCATTTCTAGTTGTCGTTGTTTTGTCTCAAGTTGTACTTTTTCATGCTCTTTGAATAAGGCTAACTCACGTTCTTGCTGTCCTTTGAGGAGGAGGGCCTCTCTTCACTCTCTTCTTTCTTCAGTGCGGCCTCTCGCTCTTTGAGGTGGATTTCTTCTTTCTTGAACTGAAGCTCGCGTTCTGTTCTTCCTTTCTGATGGCAGCTTCACGCTCTCTGATTGCAGCTGCTTCCTGTTGTTGCTCCCGCTCGATCTTAGCAAGTTCTAGTTTGAGCTTCATTGCTGTCAAATCATGCTTATCTGAAATAGTATATTGTTCGTGAGTATCAGAATCTATCTTCCCTTCATCCAAAAGATGATCCAGTTCATATTATGTATGACATATTTGTTGGCTCCATGGGGAACTTCTAAGTGATACTCATGTGCAAGAGTTATCAATTCGACCCTCTTAGCATGACGTAAGTTCCCTATTTCACTTTCTGGATCTGTCTGGAAAGCTTGGATACGAAACATGGTGAAAATGGCAAATATATGTGACACGAATATACTGTGATGATATGGTGAATGTCAGAAACAGGAAACGTGGCAACTGATACCTATCCTGTGGAATTGTTAATAATTAAAGTTAATTCAAGATGGTAAATGATTAAGGTCGCAGGAAATCTTGTACCCGGTACTCACTGTGGGAGGATAAAGGCAAGAAAATCCTACTAATTAGTTGAAACTGAGTTTCAAAAAAACAAGTGAAACACTAAATGGTTCTAAAGTAAATTAGGTAGTCCAAAATGTAGTCATACCTTGCCGAGTCACTATAGAACATAAGCAAGTACCCACTGAAATTAATATGGTACTTACAGAATTAGCGAACTTCGTGCTCAAAGAAAGAAAGCTAATTCCCTACCTTAAGTAAGTACCATCAATTCTGACCGACGAGTAGGGTGCGAGTGTCAACTGGTGACGAGAACTATTGGCGAGGTCCCAACTCGCCAATAAAAGTCCGTGCGAGAGGAACTTTGGCCCTCTTTGTCCTCCTAGAGTCGGATTGCAGAAATTAGGTGCTATTGACCCGGAGACAGACCACAGTACCAGGGTACCTATATGATAATCTGACGAAAATATGAGAAATATCTGAGGGACAAAAGATGTTAAACACGGGTAAAAAACGGAGGGGAGACGACCAATTAAGAGTATGATGNTGATATTCATGTGCAAGAGTTATCAATTCGACCCTCTTAGCATGACGTAAGTTCCCTATTTCACTTTCTGGATCTGTCTGGAAAGCTTGACTACGAAACATGGTGAAAATGGCAAATAAATGTGACACGAATATACTGTGGTGATATGGTGAATGTCAGAAACAGGAAACGTGGCAACTGATACCTATCCTGTGGAATTTTAATAATTAAAGTTAATTCAAGATGGTAAATGATTAAGGTCGCAGGAAATCTTGTACCCGGTACTCACTGTGGGAGGATAAAGGCAAGAAAATCCTACTAATTAGTTGAAACTGAGTTTCGAAAAACAAGTGAAACACTAAATGGTTCCAAAGTAAATTAGGTAGTCCAAAAATGTAGTCATACCTTGCAGAGTCATATAGAACATAAGCAAGTTACCCACTGAAATTAAATATGGTACTTACAGAATTAGCGAACTTCGTGCTCAAAAGAAAGAAAGCTAATTCCCTACCTTAAGTAAGTACCATCAATTCTGACCGACGAGTAGGGGTGCGAGTGTCAACTGGTGACGAGAACTATTGGCGAGGTCCCAACTCGCCAATAAAAGTCCGTGCGAGAGGAACTTTGGCCGTCTTTGTCCTCCTAGAGTCAGATTGCAGAAATTAGGTGCTATTGACCCGGAGACAGACCACAGTACCAGGGTACCTATAAGATATCTATCGAAAATATGAGAAATATCTGAGGGACAAAAGATATTAAACACGGGTAATAACACGGAGGGGGAGACGACCAATTAAGAGTATGACTGCGGCCTACAGTCACCACATAATCCAAAGTTGTCTCACACTCACCATATGCAACTCCCGTAATGCACAATATACACAGCACCATATGAATAATAAAAGTGATTATTGTAAATATTGAAAGCAAGGGAATGAAAGCCAAGTACGCTTACCACAATTACCAATACCTGAGTGCAGCTCCTAGGACAGGCCCCCAATTATATGTTACGGTAAAGTAGTGGAGTATGGTGTTCGGCAGTCTTCCACTGGCAGATGTCAAAGCCAGGCCACATAATAAAAGTAAAGCAAAGAAAAAAAAGAAAAAAAGAATGACTGCTTGTCTGATAATCTGTGGTAAGGTAAGGGAAGAGACATGAAAAATAATAAACAATGATCTTTAATTATGCTAGAAAACAAATTTAAATAAAGACAATACCTTGGCTGAATAATGTGCAAGATAACAAGTGAAAAATAACTAACATAAAATGAATTACGTTAACGGGAGGATAAATGACATACAATAATGGTTAATATAAAAATAGTGCTGGGAATATATGAGCAAGCTAACAACCGCTATTTGATCACTCAAGGTGAGTCAACTAGGTGTTATCAGCCAGAGCACAAGATATATTCTGATGGTGGTACTGCCAGTCGAACCCGACGTTGCCTTGGCGTGGAACATGGTTGGTGCAGGGCTGGAGTGGTGTGCTCTCGAACGGCCAATGAGAATGCAGGAAGGCCGATAACTCAGTAGTTTGAGACTGGGACTGCATCAGTAGAAGGGTTGGCACGGAGACCAGGTGTGCAGGAGAGGGGGGAGGGGGAGTGCAGGTGCGTGTGGCTGTCTTGATATATACGTTTAAGCTACTGTAAAACGTATCTTTAATGTTGCTGGGAACGTGATGTATATAGGGAAGAGCAGGCTAAATCTCTTGGAAGAGATTATCGTCACAATATATATATATATATATATATATATATATATATATATATATATATACATATATATATATATATATATATATATATATATATATATATATATATATATATACATATATATATATATATATATATATATATATATATATATATATATATATGTATATATATATATATATATATATATATATATATATATATATATATATATATATATATATATATATATATATATATATACACATATATATCTAATTGATATGACCGCATATTCTGTATTTACTATCTTCTGATTTAGGGCTTCTATCCCTCTAACTATTTTCTTAGCATCAGGGCTTAGCTGAAATAGGAGTTCTCCAAAACTCATTTTCGTAATTTCCGGGTGAAGAAAAGATGTGAATTACTATAGAATGTATTACACTTATTTAAACAATTTGCACAACGTTTCGAACCTCCATGGTTCATTCTCAAGTGAGGAAATGCTACAATGTGGTTTGATTATATACCCGCACTGGTCAGGTGATAAGACAATAAAGGTGAAAACATAGGGGAATACATAAGGGATAAATGGGGTGAAACATATGAACATAAGAATAGAGGTAACCGCAGAAGGCCTATTGGCCCATACGAGGCAGCTGGCATCTACATACAAAGATTAATCCAATGTAATTGGCCTGTTATGTTGAACATTGTCTTCTGTGTTGGCATCGTTATGTTGTGGTCTTGTCCTTACTCTCATTGTGGGAAGAGTAAATAGTTCCATGATTTGGGTGTTCATTGTCGGTTGTTCTGTTCTTATGAACAGTTAAAATAGTTAGAGGGATAGAAGCCCTAAATCAGAAGATAGTAAATACAGAATATGCGGTCATTTTCAATGAGACATGTTTAAAAGAAAACCTGCTGCCAGTATACACCAACACACACACACACACACATATATATATATATATATATATATATATATATATATATATATATATATATATATATATATATATATATATATATATATATATATATATATTAATCAATTCTCCAAAATTCATTTTTATTTCTAGTCTGACGCGACACTTGAGCGCGTTTCGTAAAACTTATTACATTTTCAAAGACTTTAGTTTACACACACACACAACTATAACTTCAGTTAAAGTTATATATATATATATATATATATATATATATATATATATATATATATATAATATATATATATATATATATATATATAACTGAAAACTCACACCCCAGAAGTGACTCGAACCCATACTGCCAGGAGCACTCTGCTGGCGTACAGGATCCCTTAACCGCTCGACCAACACGACCGGACAAAAGAGGATGGTAGCCGAGGCTATTTCCATCCCCCGCCGGCACTCAGTTGGTAATCTTGGGTATGGTATTTTATCAAATCGCCTCATTCTTTGGGGCACACATGAGGAACACAAATGCGAACAAACCTGAATGGTCCCCAGGACTATATGCATACAGGATCTCAACCGGTCAAAAGAGGACCATCCTCTTTTGTCCGGTCGTGTGGTTAAGGGACCAATATATATATATATATATATATATATATATATATATATATATATATATATATATATATATATATATTTATATATATATATATATATATATATATTATATATATATATATATATATATATATATATTATATATATATATATATATATATATATATATATATATATATATATATATGTGTGTGTGTGTGTGTGTGTTTGTTGAATATGACCGAAAAAGTAAGATTAATAATTCTAACACGAATTTTCTCAATATTCTTTTGTTTCTTTTTACTGTCGATGGTAATTGAAAAATCAATTCTCAAAATTCATTTATATTTCTAGTCTGACGCGACGTTTAAACACGTTTCATAATAACTTATTACATTATCAATTACTTTAGCATTAGCACACACAACTGTAACCTGAAAACACTAAACAGAGTTTTACTTATGCAAACACTAAACAGCTTGTCTTATATACTCGCATTTGGGTGAGGTGATATGTTGGAACAGTTTTGGATGAGATGAACAAACTTTTGACCAATACAAGACAGAACATGGAACAATGGTATTAATTGGATAAATGAGAGGGAAGAATGGAAGTAACTGCAAAGGGCCTATTGGCACATTCTTCCTCTTGATGCTTCTATATTGGTGCAGAGTCTTGAAGTGGGTAGAATATAGTTGTGCACTAATTGGCTGTTGATTGCTGGTGTTGACTTTTTTATATGTAGTGCCTCGCAGATGTCGAGCCGCCTGCTATTGCGGTATCTGTTGATGATTTCTGTGTTGTTTGTTAAAGAGTTCTCTGGTGATGGTCTGGTTGTGGGAAGAGATTATATGTTCCTTAAAGGAGCCCTGTTGCTTATGCATTGTTAATCGCCTGGAAAGAGATGTTGTTGTCTTGCCTATATACTGAGTTCTTTGGGGCTTACAGTCCCCAAGAGGGCATTTGAAGGCATAGACGACGTTGGTCTCCTTTAAGGCATTCTACTTTGTGTCTTCAGATTTTTTCATGAGTAGGTTAGCCGTGTTTTTGGTTTTATAGTAAATCATCAATTGTATCTTCTGATTTTTGTCTGTAGGGATAACGTTGCTATTAACTATATCTTGCATGACCCTTTCCTCCGTTTTATGAGCTGTGGAAAAGAAGTTCCTGTAAAATAGTCTAATAGGGGGAACAGGTGTTGTGTTAGTAGACTCTTCAGAGGTTGCATGGCGTTTCACCTTTCTTTTTATGATATCTTCAACGAAACCATTGGAGAAGCCATTGTTGACACTTGAACGCGTTTCGTAATAACTTATTACATTTTCAAAGACTTTAGTTTACACACACACACAACTATAACCTGCAAACACTAAACAGAGTTTTACTATACTATCATTTAAACAACTTTTATCTTATTTACCCGCATTTGGGTGAGGTGATATGTTACAACAGTTTTGGATGAGGTGAACAAAACTTTCAACACAAGACAGAACACGTTGTATTGGGTAAAAACGGAGGAAAGGGTCCTGAAAGATATTGTTAATAGGAACATTATCCCTACAGACAAAAATCAGAAGATACAATTGACGATTTACTATAAAACAAAGAAAAATGGCCTACCTACTCATGAGAAACTCTCCAGACACAAAGCAGAACGCTTTAAAAGAGACCAACGTCGTCTATGCCTTCAAATGCCCACTAGGGAATGTATGCCTCAAAGAACTCAGTATATAGGCAAGACAACAACATCTCTTTCCAAGCGATTAACGATGCATAAGCAACAGGGCTCCATTGAGGAACATATAATCTCTTCCCACAACCAGACCATCACCAGAGAAGTCTTAACAAACAACACAGAAATCATCGATAGATACAGCGATAACAGGCGGCTTGATATCTGCGTGGCACTACATATCAAGAAGTCAACACCAGCAATAAACAGCCAATTAATGCACAACTATATTTTACCCATTTCAAAACTCCGCACCAATATAGAAGCACCAAGAAATATGGGCCAATAGGCCCTTTGAAGTTACTTCCATTCTTCCCTTTAATTTATCCAATTTATACCCAATGCACCGTGTTCTGTCTTGTGTTGAAAGTTTGCTCTGTCTTGTGTTGAAAGTTTTGTTCACCTCATCCAAAACTGTTGTAACATATCACCTCACTCAAATGCGGGTATATAAGATAAAAGCTGTTTAAATGATAGTATAGTAAAACTCTGTTTAGTGTTTGCAGGTTATAGTTGTGTGTGTGTAAACTAAAGTCTTTGAAAATGTAATAAGTTATTACGAAACGCGTTCAAGTGTCGCGTCAGACTAAAAATAAAAATGAATTTTGGAGAATTGATTTTTCAATTACCATAGTCAGTGAAAAGAACCATAACAAATATTGAGAAAATTCGTGTTAGAATTATTAATCTTACTTTTTCGGTCGTATTTAATAATATATAATATATATATATATATATATATATATATATATATATTTATATATATATATATATATATATATATATATATATATATATATATATATATATATATATATATATATATATATTAGTGTTTTTTGGTAGCAGTCTTTCTTGTAAACATATGTTGTTAAATATGACCGAAAAAGTAAGATAAATAATTCTAACACGAATTTTCTCATATTTCTTATGTTTCTTTTTACTGTCGATGGTAATTGAAAAATCAGTTTCCAAAGTTCATTTTTATTTAAAATAAAAATGAATTTTGGAGAACTGATTTTTCAATTACCATCGACAGTAAATAGAAACATAAGAAATAATGAGAAATTGGTGTTAGAATTATTAATCTTACTTTTTTGGTCATATTTAACAATATATATATATATATATATATATATATATATATATATATATATTATATATATATATATATATATATATATATATATATATATATTGTACAAGAAAGTGCATTGGGTTTTGAATGTACATAACACAGGTGTTCTTAAATTCTTGCAAAGTCACTAACATGCATAGGTTTCAGGCAGGTCCTTAACAGAGAAAAGTGAGAGGAATTAAAAGGTACATTATAACAGAATTTAATATCAAAATAATAAGTGCAATTAAAATTTATAGTTTCGATTATATGGTGATGTTGTATATTTGAGTTCAAATATTGGGGATTTGGTAGCACAGGGTTTAGGGTGAGTTTGAGCACATGGCAGCAAACTATGAGGATGTAATTAGGCAGATTTTGGTTTTACTTTTGATGAACACATGTCAAAAGAAAGAGGAAGAGTTAGACAAGTTTTTAATTCATTAGGGCTTGAGCACCATAGACTGTTTTTTTATTTGTAGGAAGTATTTGCACAGATTAAGTCTGACAAGGGATATCAAAGAGATATTTATTTCTTGTGTGGTGCTCATGGATTCCATTACATGAATTTTCTGAGGGCCACTAACACTAGGGGCACGATGAGGTCAGGAAGCCAGCGGTTTGTCAAAGGTACCCCATTTGCCTTGATGATCTTTCCATTTGGATTTTAAAATTTAACAAAGTTTTGACATTTGCGGATTCAGCGAGCAGGCTGTTCCATGGATTTATAACCCTGTGGGTGAAAAAGCATCTCCTATTCTCAGTCGTGTACTGTGGCTTGTTGAGCTTGAATCCGTTGCTCCTTATTTGTGTAGCATCTGATTTTTTGAAGATATAACCCAGATCAACATCCTCCAAACTGTTCTGTAATTTTTAAAGTTCCAACGAGATACCCCACGTCATACTTGTTTTGCAATGTTGTTAGCCCTGCGGACCTTAACTATTCCTTGTACGAGAGTTTACTTGTCAAAAGACATGTCAACTCAGATGGTTAGATGACTGGCGAATGCTCTTTAATATCGACAAATGCAAGATCATTCATGTAGGGCATAACAACCCACACCACAGCTATCAAATCAAAGCCATTACATTATAGCAGATTGATGGAGAAAAGGACCTTGGAGTCAAAATTCACCTCTCACTAAAAGTTGCACAACAGGTAGGAGCAACAGGCAGAAAAGCTAACCAAACTCTCGGAATAATGAAGCATTCCTTTAACTTTTAAGCAAAGAAGTTAGTGATTCAATTTTTTAAATCTCTGTTGTGTCCACATTTGGATTACTGTATCCAGGAATGGAGACTTCATGTACAGAAGTCTGCTCTGGAGAACGTAGTTCTCCAAAGGAGAATTTCTTTTGAAGAACTACGACAATTTCATCCAAAGGTCAGAACCTGACAATTTCTTCCAAAGGTCAGATGTAACACAAATAAGGAGGAACGGTTTCAAGCTCAACAAGCTTTAATGTAGAACTGAGAACAGGAGATGCTTTTTCACCCGCAGGGTTATAAACCCATGGAACCGCCACCCTACTGAAGCCGCAAACGCCAAAATCCTGTTAGGTTTTTAAATCCACACGGAAAGGATCATCAAGGCAAATGAGTGGGACCTTCAACAAGCCGCCGGCTTTCTGTCCTCATCGAGGCCACTATTGTTATTAGCCCTCAGGTAAATCAGGTATATGATAAAAGGGTTGGCCCCAAAATGGACCCCTCTGTGGTATCCCACTTACCACATTTCTCCAGCCAGATTCTTTCCCATTTAGCACGACCCTTTGTTTCCTTTGTTTTAACCATTGTTTTACCCAGTCTAGTATTGTATAATTTATTCCTCGAGATTGTAATTTCCTTGCCAGTCTTTCATGTAGTATCTTATCAAAGGCTTTTCTAAAATTAATGTATATTACATTCACTGGGAGTCCTTTGTCTGAGTAGTTGGTACTGGTTTCGAGAAATGTGAGCAGGTTTGTATGGCATGATCTATTTTTAACAAACCCATGTTGCGTAGATTTAATAAGATTGTTCACTGAAAGATGGAGAATGATTCCCCCCTTAGGATTCTCTCCGTGAGCTTGCAGATGTGTATGTCAAGCTGATCGGTCGGTAGTTTTCTGCGGAGCTCTTCCGCTTGTCGCCTTCTTTTGATAATTACTTACTTTTTGCCGAGCTCTCTCTGTCTTTTTCCGAAATAGGGCTGACATTTGCGTATTTCCAATCAAGGGGTCTATCTCTTGGTCCAGAGATTCGTGAAAATTAGTTTCAGCAGTAGTCATAGTTCTTCTGCCAGTTCCTTTATAACTGTTGGATTTGGAGTCCATCTACCCGTGGGGCTTTGGAGTCATAATTTTTCAATGTTCTTCCTGATTATGTCGCATGTAATGGGTATATCTCTTAATTCATTCTCTTAACCTCCTTCAAATATTTGTGTGGGTGACGGGATGTCATCTACTCTTTCTAGTGTGAACACTGATGCAAAATATTAATTCAGAATGATTGCTGCCCTTTAATCGTCCATTATAACTTGGTTAGTCTCATCTTTTAAGGGTACTTCCGTCCTGTTCTTTGGTTTTACTTCTATATATTTAGTGTTTCAGTTTTAGGCATAGAACGATCTGGGATCTTTGTTTTGGAAATCTTTTCTTTCGTAGTTTCTATTGGCTGATCTGATTTCTTGGTTTGCTGAGTTTGGTGTCCTTTTATATATCTCATAATCTGTGATGTTCATCGTGGATTTATACGTTCTCCAGATGTTATTAATGCTCGTTTTACTACCTGTTTCATCTATCATCCATCTCATTCCCTTTCCATTCTTTCTCATTTTTTGGTACATACTTTTGAACGAGATCAGTGATGACCTTGAAGTTTCCCCATGATGCTTCCATGCTATGCTCACCTACCAGCTCCATCCCGGAGGTGATTTACAGTTCCCTCTCATTTGTTGATCTCTCCTCGATGGTAATATAGAAATTCATCCTCGTGGATCTGTATGTGGGTTTCTATATTTGTAA
>WNGS01098771.1:17005-29793 GCA_020271785.1 Procambarus virginalis
CCGGTAGTAGGCTGTGGATACTCTCTGATGGCTGAGTGTGGATATTTAACGGAGCCAGGCTGCCATCCCTATAACATGACCCAGATACCGCACTTTACCTTTGGCAAAAGTGGACTGCCAGATTGATGGTGAGGCCGGCTTTCAGGAGCTTGGTGAACAATCGTTGCAGCTGGAGCAGGTGTTCGCTCCAGGTGTTGGATGCTACAACGATATCATCCAAATAGGCGTAGGTGTTGTCCAAGCCCTGGATGACGCGGTTGACAGCTCTCTGAAAGGTGGCCGGGGCATTGCAGGTCCAAAGGGAAGCGGTTATATCTGAAAAGTCCGAAAGGGGTGATGAAGGCAGACAGTTCCTTAGCTCGCTCCGTTAAACAACCTGGTAATAGCCCTTGAGTAAGTCCACCTGGGCAGGTAGCGGGCATTACCAATGGCATCAAGGATGTCGTCGATCCTAGGTAAGGGTATGCATCCTTGATTGTGACTTTTGTTAAGTTTCCTATATCCGTACAAAGCTGATCTTACGTGAGGTTTGGGTACCAGGATACATGGTGAGGCCCAGGGGGACTCACAGGGGTAGCCAGTCCATGGTCCAAGAGGTACTGTACCTCAGCACGCATGACTTCCGTCTGCTAGGGCTGATTCGGTAGAATGGTTGGCGAATCGGCTGGGTGTCAGGTAGCAGTTGGATGTCGTGCCGAGTCACAGTACACTCTTGGGGATCATCTCGAAACAACTCCTGATGTTCTCTGATGAGTTTGATGAGTGAAGCACTATTATCGTCCTGAAAGTGATTGGATGTTAGTAAGGATTTCCGAATTAGAAAGCGCTGTCTCAGTGTCAGTGCTTTCGGAAGGAGAAGCAGGGAAGGTCTCACTGTGGCTGTATGGACCTGTAAAGGGGAAGGTGGTTAGCACAGTGGGAGGAACACCATGGTAAAGTTTGAGAGGTTGATGTGGCACAGCTGGGTCTTCCGCCGCCTATCGGGGGTCTCGAGAACGTAGTTGAAGTTGTTCCGGCACTCCTTAACACGGTAGGGTCCTGAAAACCTGTTTTGTAAAGGAGAACCTGGGATAGGGAAATAGGCAAGAACTAAGTCTCCGGTTTAAACTTCCTTACTTGGCAGTGCTGGTCGTAACGAGTCTTCATCTTCTCTTGGGCTTCTGTAGGTTGTTGCTGGCAAAGGAATGGACCCTCTCTAGAATGTGTCGGAGGTTTTGAAGAAACTGGGGCACATTTGATGCTCACTGAAGGTGGCATCACGTAGAGAATCCTTGAAAGCCTTGAGAGGTGTACGGCACTTACGTCCGTAGAGCATCTCAAGGAGATACTCCTAGTGACTCGTTGGGAAGACTTCTGAAATACACATGATGAGATCAAGTTGCCTATCCCAATCCTTGAGGTCTCATTACAAAACTTTTTAAGAGTGCCTTGATAGTCTGATGACTACGTTCAAGAGAACCCTGTGAAGCAGGATGATAGGGGCTGGACAGTACCTGTTTGATGTTGAACTCCTCCAGAGTCCGTTTGAAGAGATCACTGGTGAAGTTGGTGCCACAGTCGCTCTGAATCTCCCTCGGAAATCCATACTGGGTGAAGATTTTAGTAAATTCTTCACCACTGTAGCAGCCGTAATATTTTTCACTGGAACTGCTATCGGGATCTGGTGGTAGGACACAGGATGGTTAAGATATAGGCGTTGCCGGCACTGGTCCGAGGCAAAGGACCAACACAGTCAATAATAAGTCTGTGGAAGGTTCCTCAGGCACCTGGATGGTGTCAGTGGTGCTCTGGAATTGAAACGTTCGGTTTACCTGCTTTCGACAAACGTGGCATTGTTGAACATGATTTACGTCATTAACCATACCTGGCCAGTAGTAGTCTTGCGAATCCCATGGTATGTCTTGTTAAACCCGTAGTGTGATAGAGCTCCGTGGGCCAGGTGTAGAATCGTGGGCCGCAGGCTGGTAGGCATCACTAGTTGTTCAACGTTTGCCCAATCGTCCTCTTCCTTCAGTTTACTGGGTCTATATCTGCGATAGAGTAATTCGTCTCTAAGAAGAACCCAGGAACACTGTCGGATTGGGTCTCAGCCTGAAAGAATAATGGTGTCAAGGTAAGATCTTCTCTCTGTAACTTCGGAACTCCAAAGCGGTCAGATTGGGGTAGTTTCGAAGGGTCTTGAGGGACAGCGGTAGCAGTAGAGTCAGCTGGCTGTGGTCGTGCAGCTTGAGCACGGGTGGTCACCATAACAGGAGGAGAAACTTCATCACTCTCTTGAACCTTTGCTGGAACATGCTTAAAAATCGGATTATCCAACACAGAGGTACCACTGGGATTGTCCTTGACGATCAGGTTGGTCGGTTGCGGTCTTCTGCCAAGTCGTTGCCAAGGAGAAGTTGCACTCCAGGCATGGGAAAAGTCTTTTCCCTGACGGCGACTTGGACTTCACCGGTCACGAAGGGACAATCTAGGTGGACTCTGGCAAGAGGATGAGGAGTAGTAGCAGTAAGGTCAGTGATGAATACAGTCTCTCCTGTGTAGGCGACGTTGGGCACAGCTGATTTCAAGACGATCGATTGAAGAGCGCTGTGTCCCTTAAGATCTTAAGTCCAAAACGTCCCACAGAATCTGAACCGTGGGTAGAGATAGTTCCTGGATACAGATGTTTGCTAAAGAGAGACAGATCATTAAGATGAACACCAACATTCATTACAGGCTTACCGGACTTAGGGTGAGTAGGTTTGGGCTTAGTAGGTTCCGTGTTACCTTTAGATTGGGACTTGCCACATTTTTCTATGGTATGTCCATATATTCGACAATACCTGCAGTACAGTTAAGAGGTACCTTGATCTGGGCTCACTTTCTCGTAACTGTACCAAGACTTCTTACTGGTAGGTTCTGGTGTCAGCCAGTGGATGAGGCTGTAAGTGTCAGCGGACTTCGCGCATTTCACCAAATCGGTCTCTTCCTTGTCTGCTAAGTATAGGCGGACAGGAGGAGGTACACGCCTCAAGAATTCTTCAACCAGTATGAGGTTGACGAGCTCTGGAAAAGTAGAGACATGTGCGGCCTCTAGCCATTTCATGAAATATCTCCGTTTGGTGTTAGCAAATTCTAAGAAGGTGGTGGTACTTGCATTTAACCATCCAGGTGCCGGCGGGAAGTGGTTCATATAGCCTCGGCTATCACTTCCTTATGTCCGGTCGTGATGGTCAAGTGGTTTAAGGCATCCCTGTACATACCAGTTGCGTTGCTCCTGGGAGTATGGGTTCGAGTCACTTCTGGGGTGTGAGTTTTCAGTTGTATCTAGTCCTGGGGACCATTCAGGCTTGTTTGCATTTGTGTTCCTCACGTGTTGCCCCAAAAAATGAGGTGATTTGATAAAATGCTATGCCCAAGATAACCATCCAGGTGCCGGCGGGGAAGTGGTTCATATACCCTCGGCTATCACTTCCTTATGTCCGGTCGTGATGGTCAAGTGGTTTAAGGCATCCCTGTACTTACCAGTTGCGTTGCTCCTGGGAGTATGGGTTCGAGTCACTTCTGGGGTGTGAGTTTTCAGTTGTATCTAGTCCTGGGGACCATTCAGGCTTGTTTGCATTTGTGTTCCTCACGTGTTGCCCCAAAAAATGAGGTGATTTGATAAAATGCTATGCCCAAGATAACCATCCAGGTGCCGGCGGGGAAGTGGTTCATATAGCCTCGGCTATCACTTCCTTATGTCCGGTCGTGATGGTCAAGTGGTTTAAGGCATCCCTGTACATACCAGTTGCGTTGCTCCTGGGAGTATGGGTTCGAGTCACTTCTGGGGTGTGAGTTTTCAGTTGTATCTAGTCCTGGGGACCATTCAGGCTTGTTTGCATTTGTGTTCCTCACGTGTTGCCCCAAAAAATGAGGTGATTTGATAAAATGCTATGCCCAAGATAACCATCCAATTGCCGGCGGGGAAGTGGTTCATATAGCCTCGGCTATCACTTCCTTATGTCCGGTCGTGATGGTCAAGTGGTTTAAGGCATCCCTGTACATACCAGTTGCGTTGCTCCTGGGAGTATGGGTTCGAGTCACTTCTGGGGTGTGAGTTTTCAGTTGTATCTAGTCCTGGGGACCATTCAGGCTTGTTTGCATATATATATATATATATATATATATATATATATGTCGTACCTAGTAGCCAGAACTCACTTTTTGGCCTACTATGCAAGCCTCGATTTGCCTAAGAAGCCAAGATTTCCTGAATTAATATATTTTCTCTAATTTTTTTCTTATGAAAAGATAAAGCTACCCATTTCTATATGTATGAGGTCAATTTTTGTTCATTGGAGTTAAAATTAACATAGATATATGACCGAACCTAACCAACCCTACCTAACCTAACCTAACCTATCTTTATAGGTTAGGTTAGGTTAGGTAGCCGAAAAAGTTAGGTTAGGTTAGGTTAGGTAGGTTAGGTAGTCGAAAAACAATTAATTCATGAAAACTTGGCCTATTAGGCAAATCGGGCCTTGCATAGTAGGCTGATAAGTGCGTTCTGGCTACTAGGTACGACATATATATATATATATATATATATATATATATATATATATATATATATATATATATATATATATATATATATATATATATATATATATATATATATATATATATATATATATATATGTTGTTGAATATGACCGAAAAAGTAAGATTAATAATTCTAACACGAATTTTCTCAATATTTCTTTTGTTTCTTTTTACTGTCGATGTTAATTGAAAAAATCAATTCTCCAAAATTCATTTTTATTTCTAGTCTGACGCGACGTTTAAACACGTTTCATAATAACTTATTACATTATCAATTACTTTAGCATTAGCACACACAACTGTAACCTGAAAACACTAAACAGAGTTTTACTTATGCAAACACTAAACAGCTTGTCTTATATACTCGCATTTGGGTGAGGTGATATGTTGCAACAGTTTTGGATGAGATGAACAGACTTTTGACCAATACAAGACAGAACATGGAACAATGGGTATTAATTGGATACATGAGAGGGAAGAATGGAAGTAACTGCAAAGGGCCTATTGGCACATACTTCCTCTTGATGCTTCTATATTGGTGCGGAGTCTTGAAGTGGGTAGAATATAGTTGTGCACTAATTGGCTGTTGATTGCTGGTGTTGAATTTTTGATATGTAGTGCCTCGCAGATGTCGAGCCGCCTGCTATCGCGGTATCTGTTAATGATTTCTGTGTTGTTTGTTAAAGAGTTCTCTGGTGATGGTCTGGTTGTGGGAAGAGATTATATGTTCCTTAATGGAGCCCTGTTGCTTATGCATTGTTAATCGCCTGGAAACAGATGTTGTTGTCTTGCCTATATACTGAGTTCTTTGGGGCTTACAGTCCCCAAGAGGGTATTTGAAGGCATAGACGACGTTGGTTTCCTTTAAGGCGTTCTACTTTGTGTCTTGAGATTTTTTCATGAGTAGGTTAGCCGTTTTTTTTGGTTTTGTAGTAAATCGTCAATTGTATCTTCTGATTTTTGTCTGTCGGGATAACGTTCCTATTAACTATATCTTGCATGACCCTTTCCTCCGTTTTATGAGCTGTGGAAAAGAAGTTCCTGTAAAATAGTCTAATAGGGGGAACAGGTGTTGTGTTAGTTGACTCTTCAGAGGTTGCATGGCGTTTCACCTTTCTTTTTATATCTTCAACGAAACCATTGGAGAAGCCATTGTTGACTAGGACCTGCCTTACCCTACAGAGTTCTTCATCGACTTGCTTCCATCCTGAGCTGTGGCTGAGAGCACAGTCGACATAAGCGTTAACAACACTCCTCTTGTACCTGTCTGGCAGTCACTGTTGGCATTGAGGCACATTCCTATGTTTGTTTCCTTAGTGTAGACTGCAGTGTGGAAACCTCTGCTCCTTTCCATGACCTTACATCTAGAAAGGGCAGCTTCCCATCCTTCTCCATCTCGTATGTGAAACGCAACACAGAATTCCGCTCAAATGCTCATTTCAGCTCCTGCAGATTTCTGACATCAGGTACCTGTGTAAAAATGTCGTCAACATACCTACAGTATATGGCCGGTTTCAAGTTCATGTCGACTATGACCTTCTGTTCGATGGTACCCATGTAGAAGTGCGCAAACAGGACACCTAGGGGTGAACCCATGGCGACCCCATGTACTTGCTCATACATGAGCCCATCCGGGCTCAAGAAGGGTGACTCTTTAGTACAAGCTTGGAGTAGTTTCCTTAGAATGTTTTCTGGTATGTCAAGAGGAGTAGAGGCGGATCACGAAACACTCTGTCCGCTATCATCCCGATTGTTTCATCCACAGGTACGTTGGAAAACAGTGATTCTACATCCAACGAAGCTCTTATCCCTGTGGCCCGTGTTCCCCGCAGTAAGTCAACAAATTCCTTTGGAGACTTCAGGCTGAAGGCACAAGGGACATAAGTAGTCAGCAAGCCGTTGAGTTGCTTCGCCAGTCTGTACGTGGGTGTGGGTATCTGGCTGAAGTGGGTCTCCAGGCTTGTGTGTCTTGATATTTCCATTCGCATATCCAGGTTTGTATTTCCCAATAATCTTTGGCAGGTGGAGTCTGGATTTCTTGGCGTTCAAAGTTTCGATTAATTTGTTAACCTTTGCTTTCAATTTGGTTGTAGTGTCCTTTGTTACCCTTTAGAATTTAGTTTGGTCAGAGAGTATGAGGTTCATTTTCGCCAGATATTCGTCTTTTTTAAGAATGACGTATATTGGTGACTTGTCACCTCTCCTGACGACTATCTCCTTGTTCTCACGAAGGCTCTTAGCTGCCGCTTTGAGCTCGGGGGACAGTATGGAGCTTCTGTAGTTGCCTCGAATATTTCCTCCTCCTGTAATAAGTTCTGATTGTAAGGTGTCTTTGGTGGTGACCTTCTTTTTTGTCTCGAGGTCTAATATGTGGTCCAACAGGATCTCCAACTCCACTTTCCGGGCCATCTCACTTGGTCTGGACATAACGTGACAGTTTATACCCAGATTTAGGAGAGTGACTTGGTCCTCAGTGAGGTTGATTGCAGCAAGGTTCAGGAAGCCGTCTCTTGGTCGTGGAATCGCCATAGGTCCTCCATATAACGTTGTTAGTTTCTTGATTATCTTGGTTTCGGTGCTGAGGTGATGTCGATCTGTGAGGATGTCGAGGTGTTGCTCGATGCGAGTACGGAGACTTTCGTTGATGTTGCTGTTTCTCCATTAGTTTGTAGCATGAAGTAGTTGCGTTTTGTTGTCTTTGATTTCATTTTTGCCTTGTGTATCTGATTTCGAATCAGATCTTGGCGATATTTTATCGTGAAGGCTTGATTCCTTGTTGCTGGGTCGTGCATTTTAATATTAGTATATTTTGGTAGCAGTCTTTCTTGTAAACATATGTTATTTAATATGACCGAAAAAGTAAGATTAATAATTCTAACACGAATTTTCTCAATATTTCTTATGATTCTTTTCACTGTCGATGGTAATTGAAAAATCATTTCTCCACAATTCATTTTTATTTTTAGTCTGACGCGACACTTGAACGCGTTTCGTAATAACTTATTACATTTTCAAAGACTTTAATTTACACACACACAACTATAACCTGCAAACACTAAACAGAGTTTTACTGTACTATCATTTAAACAACTTTTATCTTATATACCCGCATTTGGGTGAGGTGATATGTTATAACAGTTTTGGATGAGGTGAACAAAACTTTCAACACAAGACAGAACACGTTGTATTGGGTAAAAACGGAGGAAAGGGTCCTGAAAGATATTGTTAATAGGAACATTATCCCTTCAGACAAAAATCAGAAGATACAATTGACGATTTACTATAAAACAAAGAAAAATGGCCTACCTACTCATGAGAAACTCTCCAGACACGGAGCAGAACGCTCTAAAAGAGACCAACGTCGTCTATGCCTTCAAATGCCCACTAGGGGAATGTATGCCTCAAAGAAGTCAGTATATAGGTAAGACAACAACATCTCTTTCCAAGCAATTAACGATGCATAAGCAACAGGGCTCCATTAAGGAACATATAATCTCTTCCCACAACCAGACCATCACCAGAGAAGTCTTAACAAACAACACAGAAATCATCGATAGATACAGCGATAACAGGCGGCTTAATATCTGCGTGGCACTACATATTAAGAAGTCAACACCAGCAATAAACAGCCAATTAATGCACAACTATATTTTACCCATTTCAAAACTCCGCACCAATATAGAAGCACCAACAAATATGGGCCAATAGGCCCTTTGAAGTTACTTCCATTCTTCCCTTTAATTTATCCAATTTATACCCAATGCACCGTGTTCTGTCTTGTGTTGAAAGTTTGCTCTGTCTTGTGTTGAAAGTTTTGTTCACCTCATCCAAAACTGTTGTAACATATCACCTCACTCAAATGCGGGTATATAAGATAAAAGCTGTTTAAATGAATAGTATGGTAAAACTCTGTTTAGTGTTTGCAGGTTATAGTTGTGTGTGTGTAAACTAAAGTCTTTGAAAATGTAATAAGTTATTACGAAACGCGTTCAAGTGTCGTGTCAGACTAAAAATAAAAATGAATTTTGGAGAATTGATTTTTCAATTACCATAGTCAGTGAAAAGAACCATAACAAATATTGAGAAAATTCGTGTTAGAATTATTAATCTTACTTTTTCGGTCGTATTTAATAATATATATATATATATATATATATATATATATATATATATATATATATATATATATATATATATATATATATATATATATATATATATATATATATATATAAATATATTAGTGTATTTTGGTAGCAGTCTTTCTTGTAAACATATGTTGTTAAATATGACCGAAAAAGTAAGATAAATAATTCTAACACGAATTTTCTCAATATTTCTTATGTTTCTTTTTACTGTCGATGGTAATTGAAAAATCAGTTTCCAAAATTCATTTTTATTTAAAATAAAAATGAATTTGGAGAACTGATTTGCAATTACCATCGACAGTAAATAGAAACATAAGAAATAATGAGAAAATTGGTGTTAGAATTATTAATCTTACTTTTTCGGTCATATTTAACAATATATATATATATATATATATATATATATATATATATATATATATATATATATATATATATATATATATATATATAAATGAAAACTCACACCCCAGAAGTGACTCGAACCCATACTCCCAGGAGCAACACAACTGGTATGTACAGGGATGCCTTAAACCACTTGACCATCACGACCGTGATGGTCAAGGGATGGTTTAAGGCATCCCTGTACATACCAGTTGTGTTGCTCCTGGGAGTATGGGTTCGAGTCACTTCTGGGGTGTGAGTTTTCATTCGCATATAGTCCTGGGGACCATTCAGGCTTGTTCGCATATATATATATATATATATATATATATATATATATATATATATATATATATTTATATATATATATATATATATATATATATATATATATATATATATATATATATATATATATATATATAATATGTACAAGAAAGTGCATTGGGTTTTGAATGTACATAACACAGGTGTTCTTAAATTCTTGCAAAGTCACTAACATGCATAGTGTTTCAGGCAGGTCCTTAACAGAGAAAAGCGAGAGGAATTAAAAGGTACATTATAACAGAATTTAATATCAAAATAATAAGTGCAATTAAAATTTATAGTTTCGATTATATTGGTGATGTTGTATATTTTGAGTTCAAATATTGGGGGATTTGGTAGCACAGGGTTTAGGGTGAGTTTGAGCACATGGCAGCAAACTATGAGGATGTAATTAGGCAGATTTTGGTTTTACTTTTGATGAACACATGTCAAAAGAAAGAAGAAGAGTTAGACAATTTTTTAATTCATTAGGGCTTGAGCATCATAGACTGTTTTTTTATTTGTAGGAAGTATTTGCACAGATTAAGTCTGACAAGGGATATCAAAGATATTTATTTCTTGTGTGGTGCTCATGGATTCCATTACATGAATTTTCTGAGGGCCACTAACACTAGGGGCACGATGAGGTCAGGAAGCCAGCGGTTTGTCAAAGGTACCCCATTTGCCTTGATGATCTTTCCATTTGAATTTTAAAATTTAACAAAGTTTTGACATTTGCGGATTCAGCGATCAGGCTGTTCCATGGATTTATAACCCTGTGGGTGAAAAAGCATCTCCTATTCTCAGTCGTGTACTGTGGCTTTTTGAGCTTGAATCCGTTGCTCCTTATTTGTGTAGCATCTGATCTTTTGAAGATATAATCCAGATCAACATCCTCCAAACTGTTCTGTAATTTTTAAAGTTCCAACGAGATACCCCACGTCATACTTGTTTTGCAATGTTGTTAGCACTGCGGACCTTAACTATTCCTTGTACGAGAGTTTACTTGTCAAAAGACATGTCAACTCAGATGGTTAGAAGACTGGCAAATGCTCTTTAATATCGACAAATGCAAGATCATTCATGTAGGCCATAACAACCCACACCACAACTATGAAATCAAAAGCCATTACATTATAGCAGATTGATGGAGAAAAGGACCTTGGAGTCAAAATTCACCACTCACTAAAAGTTGCACAACAAGTAGGAGCAACAGGCAGAAAAGCTAACCAAACTCTCGGAATAATCAAGCATTCCTTTAACTTTTAAGCAAAGAAGTTAGTGATTCAATTTTTTAAATCTCTGTTGTGTCCACATTTGGATTACTGTATCCAGGAATGGAGACTTCATGTACAGAAGTCTGCTCTGGAGAACGTAGTTCTCCAAAGGAGAATTTCTTTTGAAGAACTACGACAATTTCTTCCAAAGGTCAGAACCTGACAATTTCTTCCAAAGGTCAGAACCTGACAATTTCTTCCAAAGGTCAGATGTAACACAAATAAGGAGCAACGGTTTCAAGCTCAACAAGCTTTAATGTAGAACTGAGAACAGGAGATGCTTTTCACCCGCAGGGTTATAAACCCATGGAACCGCCACCCTACTGAAGCCGCAAACGCCAAAATCCTGTTAGGTTTTTAAATCCACACGGAAAGGATCATCAAGGCAAATGAGTGGGACCTTCAACAAGCCGCCGGCTTTCTGTCCTCATCGAGGCCACTATTGTTATTAGCCCTCAGGTAAATCAGGTATATGATAAAAGGGTTGGCCCCAAAATGGACCCCTCTGTGGTATCCCACTTACCACATTTCTCCAGCCAGATTCTTTCCCATTTAGCACGACCCTTTGTTTCCTTTGTTTTAACCATTGTTTTACCCAGTCTAGTATTGTATAATTTATTCCTCGAGATTGTAATTTCCTTGCCAGTCTTTCATGTAGTATCTTATCAAAGGCTTTTCTAAAATTAATGTATATTACATTCACTGGGAGTCCTTTGTCTGAGTAGTTGGTACTGGTTTCGAGAAATGTGAGCAGGTTTGTATGGCATGATCTATTTTTAACAAACCCATGTTGCGTAGATTTAATAAGATTGTTCACTGAAAGATGGAGAATGATTCCCCCCTTAGGATTCTCTCCGTGAGCTTGCAGATGTGTATGTCAAGCTGATCGGTCGGTAGTTTTCTGCGGAGCTCTTCCGCTTGTCGCCTTCTTTTGATAATTACTTACTTTTTGCCGAGCTCTCTCTGTCTTTTTCCGAAATAGGGCTGACATTTGCGTATTTCCAATCAAGGGGTCTATCTCTTGGTCCAGAGATTTCGTGAAAATTAGTTTCAGCAGTAGTCATAGTTCTTCTGCCAGTTCCTTTATAACTGTTGGATTTGGAGTCCATCTACCCGTGGGGCTTTGGAGTCATAATTTTTCAATGTTCTTCCTGATTATGTCGCATGTAATGGGTATATCTCTTAATTCATTCTCTTAACCTCCTTCAAATATTTGTGTGGGTGACGGGATGTCATCTACTCTTTCTAGTGTGAACACTGATGCAAAATATTAATTCAGAATGATTGCTGCCCTTTAATCGTCCATTATAACTTGGTTAGTCTCATCTTTTAAGGGTACTTCCGTCCTGTTCTTTGGTTTTACTTCTATATATTTAGTGTTTCAGTTTTAGGCATAGAACGATCTGGGATCTTTGTTTTGGAAATCTTTTCTTTCGTAGTTTCTATTGGCTGATCTGATTTCTTGGTTTGCTGAGTTTGGTGTCCTTTTATATATCTCATAATCTGTGATGTTCATCGTGGATTTATACGTTCTCCAGATGTTATTAATGCTCGTTTTACTACCTGTTTCATCTATCATCCATCTCATTCCCTTTCCATTCTTTCTCATTTTTTGGTACATACTTTTGAACGAGATCAGTGATGACCTTGAAGTTTCCCCATGATGCTTCCATGCTATGCTCACCTACCAGCTCCATCCCGGAGGTGATTTACAGTTCCCTCTCATTTGTTGATCTCTCCTCGATGGTAATATAGAAATTCATCCTCGTGGATCTGTATGTGGGTTTCTATATTTGTAGTCCATATTATAATATAGTGATCTCATGAAGAGTGCTCTTATGGTGCTCTTCTTATGCTTGCACAATATCTAGAATGCTGTTGCCTCGTGTGGGCTCTACCATATGCTGGTGCTATACTACTACATTATATTGCTGGGTATAAGAAAAAGAAAAATTATCATGGCAAATTGCCAATTATGTGAAAATTTCAGGGAATATAATTTTCAACAAATCCAGATTGGGTCAGAATGATATCTGGATTTGTATGGTCCTTCCTCTTTCCCGTTGATGGTGATGTTGCGGAGGTGTACCATATTGGACCTATGACA
>WNGS01098781.1:0-11045 GCA_020271785.1 Procambarus virginalis
TTCGGTTGCTGCCCTGCTGAGGCGCACTCCCTCCTTCTGCCCCCCTCTCCTCCAGCTGTCCTTGCCTGCCCCTCACAATTGCCTCCTCCCCCTCCGGACCCCGTCAATTTGCCTCTGGTCTGTCCTCTTGCTCCCTTCCCTCTATCCTTACTAAGTTTTACCCATGCCCCCTAACCCTGATTTTGCCAACTCTGCGCCTGATCCTGACCTGATCCTGAGATTCTTTAATAAACTGTGTTCTTCTATACCTTTATTTCTTTCTTGTTCTCTGTTACTGTCCTTTCTCTTTGGTAATGTCTATTCTTCAGTGGAATATTCGTGGATTTTATGCCAACTTCCATGAACTCCAACTTCTAATTATACAGTTTTCACCGCTTTGTGTTTGTCTCCAGGAACCCATGCTTGGTGCTCGTCCTTGTCACTTTCATGGTTATTGTAGTAACAGTGTTATTGTATTATTGTACCCGGATGGATGCTCGCTTGATTGTTTTGTTTGGATGCTCACTTGACTGTTTTGTTGTTGTCAGACCAGCTGTGTCGTGCCTGTGTACAGGTTAGTTTGCGTTCACTCCTAGTTAATTTCTATTTGTTCTAGTGTTAGTCATGTGTACTTTGCTTATTATATTATATATCTTAAGCACTGTTAGTCTTTATAAGTTTTGTATAATATATGGCTTGTGTATTGCAGGATGTAATTGTACTGTAATTATTTATTCAATAAAGCCACATGTCTGGCAATGCTTCTCCTTTACCTCAGTTATTCTTTTCTTTCTCCCCCCCCCAGCTCTTGCTGGGGCCCGTAACTCTACTGCTCTCTTAATTCGATCTGATATTCCCTTCGTCCCCCTACTTCTTCCATCACCTATCCATTGTTCTGCTGCCCGTGTTTTTGTGGATAAATGGTATACAGTCTGTTCCATTTATCTCCCCCCAAATGTCTCGCTTTCCCTTCCTGATCTTAAGCACCTCCTGGACTCCTTGCCAGAGCCGGTGCTCCTTTTGGGTGATTTCAACTGTCGACATTCCCTCTGGGGTGATGTTCTGACAAACACCCGAGGCCGTCTTCTCAAACCGTTCATCCTCGCTTCTTCTCTATCTCTTCTGAATTCAGGTGAGCCCACTCACGTGAACTCTCGAACTCGCACCCTTTCTTGTCTTGATCTTTCTCTCTGCTCGTCGTCCCTTTACTTAGATTTCACGTGGCAGGTTCTTGATGACCTCCATAAGTGATCATTTCTCCATCCTCGTTTCCTTTTTCTCTTTCCACCCTCCCCTCTCCTTCCCTAGGTGGCAGTTTGCCAAGGCTGACTGGTGCCTATTCACCCTCCGTGCTACTCTCTCTGACCTCTCCTCTCTGCCTCTTCCTCGTGCCCTCCTTCTTTTTTATGACACTGTCTTCAACGCTGCCCTCCACTCTATTCCTCGCTCTTCCTCCCGGGGCACATGGAAGTGCGTTCCCTGGTGGAATGCAGACTTTGCTCGGGCTGTCCGCTGTAAGCTTGCAGCCTGGAAGAAACACCGCCACCGGCAAACGGCTGATTCTTTTATTCTGTTTCGGAAGGCAAGTGTGGTGGCCCGTAGGACCATCCATACAGCTAAACGTGAGAGTTGGAAATCTTATGTTTCTACCATTACGTCCGATACTCCTCTGCCGCAGATTTGGAAGAAGATCTGCAAGATTGCGGGCAAGTTCGTTCCGGATGTCTCGCCGGTTCTCCACCTCCGTGGTACTCTTGTGGCAGATCCAGTGCAGGTCGCGACCGAACTCGGTTCCCACTTTTCTTCTGTTAGCTCTGGTTCTCATCTTCCTCAATCCTTTCTTCTTCGTAAGCCTGTTCTTGAATCTTATCCTTTAGATTTTCGCACTCATCTCCGCCTTCCCTATAATGATCCTTTCTTTCTTTCTGAACTTCAGTCTGCCCTGGCCCTCTGCGGATCTACGGTGGCGGGCTTGGATGACGTTCATTATGAGATGCTTCGCCATCTCCCTCCGTGCTCGTCTCAGTATTTACTGTGTCTGTATAACCAGGTCTGGGAGTCGTCGTCCGTCCCTGAGGACTGGCTCGATGCCATTGTACTCCCTATTCGGAAGCCAGGGTCTCTCGGTACGTCCCCTAAGGACTTCCGCCCTATTGCTCTCACGAGTTGCGTTTGCAAGCTCTTTGAGCATACGGTAAATATCCGTCTGTTGTGGTTTTGGAACACCATCGCCACCTCTCTGCTTCTCAATTTGGTTTTCACAAGTGCCGCAGCACGACTGATGTCCTGGTGAACTTTGAGGTCTATATTCGTACTGCTTTTACTGCGAAGACCTCCGTTGTTGCTGTCCTTTTTGACCTGGAAAAGGCTTATGACACGACTTGGAGATACCATATTCTGTTCCAACTTCGTTCTTTTGGCCTTCGTGGTAATCTCCCTCTCTTCCTTCAAAGCTTTCTCTCTCGTCGTACCTTTCGAGTCAGGCTTGGTGCCATTCTCTCTGCCTCTTTTCGGCAGTATGAAGGTGTGCCCCAAGGTAGTGTTCTGAGTACTACTCTTTTTCTGGTTGCCCTCAATGGTCTTCTTTCCTCCCTTCCTTCTCTTCTCTTTATGTTGACGATCTTACTCTTTGCTGTCGGGGTGATGATTCGCCTCTCCTTCAATGGCGGCTTCAACTTGTGATTGATGCCGTATCATCTTGGGCCACCAATCATGGCTTCAAGTTCTCTACTACTAAGACTTGTGCCATGACTTTTACTCGGAAGCGGGTCGTTCTTCGTCCCTCTTTGTCACTTTATGGTCATCCCCTTGAGTACAAAGATTCCATGAAGCTTTTGGGGTTATTCTTTGGCACTCGATTTTCTTGGTCGCCCCATGTCTCTTACCTCCGTGTTGAATGCTCTAAGGCCCTTAACCTACTTAAGGTTTTGTCCCATACTTCTTGGGGAGTAGATAGGCGCATGCTCCTCTATTTGCATTCCTCTCTCATCCTGTCTAAACTCGATTATGGTTGCCCTGCATACTCTTCTGCTTCTCCTTCTACTCTTCGCCGTCTTGATCCTTTGCACCATACTGGATTGCGCCTCAGCTCTGGTGCTTTTCGTTCAACTCCTACCCTCAGCTTGTACACTGACACTGGCTTTGTCTCTCCAGGATCGCCGTGATCGCTACAGTCTTCGCTATCTTGCGCGATCCTTACAGCATCCTTCCTCTCGCCTCTATCGTGCTTTGACTTTTACCCCTCCTGTAGTTCCTGTTCCTCTTCACCTCCTTCCTCTTTCTGTCCGTTTGTCTCGCTTACAAGATTCTCTTTCAGCTCATATTACCATATTCTCCTTGTATTGTTCCATCCTTGCTCCCGTGGAGGGTCCCCCTTCCCAAATTTTGTACTTCTCTAACCCGCATCACTAAAGCTTTTACCCCTCCTACAGTTCTGAAACGCCTCTTCCTTGAGTACTTTTCTTCTCACTCCCACTCCGTTCCCATCTTCACCGATGGGTCTAAGTCTGCTGACGGTGTGGGCTACTCTGTTGTTTTTCCTGACCACACTTATATGTGTCGCCTTCCTCCGGAGGCTAGCATCTTCACAGCAGAACTTTATGCTATTCTGTATGCTCTTCGTCTCCTGCTTTCCCGGTGTCAATCCTCCTTTGTGGTGGTAGTTGACTCTCGTAGTGCCCTTATGGCGTTAAGGTCCTTTAATCCGGTTATAATTGTCGAGATTCAACATTGGTTGTTTCTTATCTCTAGTAAATTTAAGTCAGTTGCATTTTGCTGGGTTCCCAACCATGTTGGTGTCTCTTTAAATGAGAGTGCGGATGCTGCCGCTAAAGAAGCTATCCGCGCTTGTCCCATCTCCCATAAAAGTATTCCTTAATCCGACTTTTACCCAGTTATTCATGCTTCCATCCTTGCCCGCTGGCAGAGTTGTTGGGCTTCTGTTATTGGTAACAAGCTACGTACTCTTAAGAGTCATGTATCCCATTGGCCTTCCTCCTGCCACCGTAACCAGCAGTGGGAAACGGCTCTGGCTAGGTTACATATTGGCCATACTCGTTTAACTCACGGTTACTTAATGGAGCACCGCCCTGCTCCTTATTGTCCACATTGCATTGTCCCTCTTACGGTCGTGCATATCCTTGTTGAATGTCCTGACTTCCAGGACGAGCGTGTGTCTTGTTTTCCGACCATCCCCCGCGGTCGCTTGTCCCTTGATAGAATTCTTGGCAACTCAGATACTTTTGATATCGTTCGCCTTATGCGTTTCTGTTCTTGTATTGGCATCCTTGGTGATATTTATAGCGCCTGTTACGACCCTGGGTTCTTTAGTTGGAAACCAGAGGTCAAAATTGAACTAAATAAACTACCTTGTAGTAGGGGGACACGCTTGTCGATGCATCGCGAGCTGCATTTGTTTGTATCTTCCCTGCCAGACGTAAGACTACTCTTGTTTCTCAAAGAGCATTTAAAGACTGAGCTTGGGGTTGATTATTAAATAATAAAATAGGCACCAACTATGTTTACTAATACTTTCTAATCATTTGTAAAGTAAACCTGAGTAAACTTGGGATAGGAATGCGGTACGATTAATTGAGGAGTCTGCTGGCAGCGAGTGAACTGAGGGAGGAGAGAGGAGATGCTCGCTCTTCTCTGTGGGCCGTTTGTGGTGTCAACAACTGGACTCTGTGGCTCTGCACCTCTCTCCCTTTCCTCTTGCTTATTTCCTTTACCTTAAGTTAAGTTGTATTTATTGTACTTGTAAGTGTGCCTACTCTGGAAGTTGTAGATTGGTGTAGACCTGTGGTAGTAGTTGCCAGTGTTTTGGGTACCCCTAGTGTAGTGTTTGTTGTGTTGTGTGAGGTACCACGTGGGTGCTACCCTAAGCTACCCAAGTTCAAGTGTTTCACCAGTAGTACTTTACCCTAGCTTGTGTTCAGTGTAAAACCTTGTATCCTGCTTATGTGGACCAAGGCTTTTAACGTAAGATAGCGTGGTAAAGTTATTATAATTATTGTTATTGGTGTGAATGTACATGGGGGTTGTTAAGAGGGTTTAATAAATAAGTTAAGTCTTGAGGTGTAGCGTATCCATTACCCATGTTGTAGTGTCGTAGTTGATTGTATCCCAGACGACAGATCTGTTTTAAAACCATAAAGTATAATCAGGAATCTATGTTCCTTGGGGGCCGGGCCTAATTGCATCACTACCCAGTTACACTTTGATTCTAACTGCTTGCCCTTACATCCATATAACACTAGGCCCCACAGTACAGCCACTCAATGTTTTTATAACAAGTGGTTGGCCAGTCTGGGATGAACTTTATTATTGTAAAAAATTAGATTTTTGAGTGCCAAAACTAAAAATTCTTGTTTCCGCAGAATGGTTGTGTGCTAGCCTAGGGTCCAGCTCATTTGGCGAAGGACGTTCTTTGCACTGATTGGACACCCAGCTGGATCCCTTCATGATTAAGGTTAGTGTGGCCTTGTGTTAGGGGCCGTGCAAATTTTTGTTTTTTCCAATTTTTATTTTTTAATTTTTTCTGTGGCTAGGAGCTAAAATTATTAGTGATGGCATCTGAAATGCAGGAACTAGCAATGGAGCCTTCATTGGTAGAGATAAAGAAACTTACCAAGTCTAAGTTAGTATTGTTAGGCAAGGAATTTGGCCTAGAATTAAATGCCACAAATAAAAAGTGGACTTTGGTGAATGAAATAGTACAACATTGTATCGATGAAGAACTATTGGCAAGTGATACTCCTTTATGCCAGCCTAGCCAAGCAGAAAGTGCAGCTCATACAGACAGAGAGTTAGCTCTAGAGTTAGCCAAAATAAAATTAGAGGAGCAAAGACTCAAAACCGAGGAGGCTAGAATTAGAGCGAATGCCACTGGACCTCCACCTGCCAGGGATTCAAACCCCAGGCATTATGAGAAAAAGCATAACTTGCCTGAATTTTCAGAGTCGGATCCTGAAAGTTTTTTCAACCATTTTCAGAGATTGGCCCTGTCCATGACCTGGCCAAAGGAAGAGTGGGTGAAAATCCTACATGGAAGACTTAGGGGTCAAGCCCAAGATATTTTTATAAATATGCCTGACGACGAGTGTTTTGAATATGATAAAGTCAGGGAACGAATTTTGAGGGCGTATGAAATTACTCTTGAAGCTCACCGCCAAGCTTATCGCAACCTTAGGCCTGTGGTGTTTGTATATATCTGAGATAGTCTTGGTTGTAAGGTTGATGTAAAGTCATTCCTGGTTACTGACTTTAATACTTAAACTGATTACATGACTATAGTAGCTCCCAAGCTGGTAGGCGTCCTGTAGCTTTGTTTACCTCCTCTACTCTCTCTGGTGTCTCAGCCGCCACACATAAAAAACGGATGGTACCATTTTCAGTGAACATGACATCCCTCCTTTTCTTTAAAAAGAATGAATACAGGATGTCTACCATGCTTGTAGCACAAAGCAAAGTTATTGACACAAAGTAAGTTATTAACATATCAAGAAATATTGCATACATTTAACATTAATTAAGCACACAAAGAATTTAAACAACTTAATCTTTACCACAAAGGAGATCAATGTTAAAAATACATATGCAATGTTAAACAAACATGAAAGAAACTGTAGTAAAAAGTTACAAAATATGGAATGAGAGATCTGCATTATTCAAACAATATTAAATTTAGTTTAGCATAACAAGTAAATACTTTGCATTACATGGAAACACAATTAATCATCAAATCGTGTAGGGCGTTTAACATGACGTTTAGGACGAGAGTCCTTAAGTACAAGAACATCCCTCGATGAATTGTTTATCGAGTTATAACTCATTTTTTCTTTTTCTTTTGCACGACTTTGCACTTCATCATTTTCTACACTAGTTGCAATCACTTTGAAATGAGCCATATTACGTGTTATACTATGATCTCTATTACTCGCTGTTACCATAGTTCCTTTTACACTAATCACTTTATATGGTTTTGTATCATACGGCATATCTAACTTTCCCTCTTTTTTCTTTTAACGAGAACAGTATCTCCAACCTTTATGAATTGTTCCTTTGCACGTTGATCATGAGCAATTTTCATTTTGCCCTTGGCTAGTGCATCCTTCTGAGCGAGACGTTTATCCGTTACCTTGGCTGGCATGACAGGTAGTGCGATTCTCATAGGACGTCCAAATAAAAGTTCGCCAGGCGACTTGCCCAGTGTTCCATGCGGTGTTGCACGGTAGTTCCTGAGAAAAGCATACATAGCTTGTTTCCAGGATCGTCCTTCGGCATGAGCACAGCGTACCGCTTTCATGAGAGGTTGCATGAATCTCTCGACTTCTCCATTTGCTTGAGGATGTAGTGGCATCACACGGCGGTGTTTGAATCCAATATGCTCAGCAAAGTTGACGAAGTCTTGTCCATTAATGGCGGTCCATTGTCCGTCTTGACAACTTCAGGAATGCCAAAGTTTGAAAAGATCTTGTCGAGTTTCGGGATGACAGCCTTTGCAGATGTGGAAGTGATGATTTCTACTTCTGGATAACGTGAGTGATCATCAATGACTACCATCAAGTACTCTCCAGTTGGTAGCGGTCCACAGAAGTCCATCGATACTTCCATCCATGGTGCAGCAGGTAGTGGTGAAGGTTGTAGAGGTGTTGGTCTTGAAGTATCCACTGCAGCTTGGCAAGGGACACAGGCATCATGCATGTCCTTAGCTTGACGATCAATGCCAGGAAACCACACCTTTTCTCGTAGCAGCTGTTTGGTCCTTACAAGACCTTGGTGTCCTTGATGTGCAAGCTTCAGAGCACGTTGCTGGAGAACAGCTGGAATGACGATACGAGTACCTCGCAGCACGGTGTCGCGTTGTTGCGTAACACTTAATTCTGTCTGGATGCGTTCAAGTGCTTTGAATGCATCTTGGTCAACTCCTGAGGGTGGGATGCGTGGAAACTTTTTCTTAGTCAATGCATCCACTGTTGCTTGCAGAGTTGGGTCCTCTAGGGTTGCAGTACGGATTTCATCAAGAGTGAGAGCCTTAGGGACTGCATCACAGGTTACAGAGTGTACATATTCCTCGGCAACTTGCTGATGCTTGGTGATGGTGAAACTGTTGGCAGGATGTCGACTGATGTAATCAGCGGGATTGCCTGCACCTGGCTTGTATTTCACCGTAAAGTTGTATGGTTGCAGACGAAGAGCCCATCTCTCAATGCGAGCTGGTGGTTTGGACTTTGGATTATTGAAGATGGTCTCCAACGGTTTGTGGTCAGTGACTATCGTGGTAAAGGGTGCACCAAGCAGATACACATTGAAGTGTTCACAGCCCCATACAAGAGCAAGAGCTTCCTTCTCTGTCTGACTGTATCGTTGCTCAACATCTGTGAGAGAACGGCTGGCGTAGGCAATTACTACTCTGGAATCTGGTTGACCAGGTTTGTGTTGGGCTAACACAGCACCTAAACCAACAGGACTAGCATCCACCGTTAACTCAGTGTCCATTGATGGATCAAAGTATGCAGCAGTCGCATTTTCTACTAGTGCATCTTTCACAGCATCAAATGCATTTTGCTCGATATCGCTCCAGTACCATGATGCATTTTTCTTCAGGAGCTCACGTAGAGGCTTCGTAATGGTAGCAAAATCTGGAATGAAGCGAGAACAGTAGTTTGCCATTCCCAGAAAACTATGTACTTCAGTGGATGTTGAAGGAGGTGCAGCATTCTTGATATCTGCAACTTTCTTAGGATCTGGAGACAGACCTTTGTCACTAAGTACATGTCCAAAGAATTCAATTTATGTTGATTGAACTCACACTTTGCTCGGCTTAGCGTCAAATTCTTTTCTCGTAAGCGTTGCAATGTTGCACGAAGAGCTTTGTCGTGTTCAGCTTGGGTACGGCCATAAACAATGATGTCATCAGACATGTTGTCAGCATTAGGTATATCTTGCAATACCTGGCTGATGATGTGCTGGAATACTTCAGCAGCACTGTTAATACCAAAACTCAGGCGCTTGTACCTATACAGACCTCGATGTGTCGTAAACGTTGTGATGAATCGACTCTCATCATCAAGTTCAAGCTGATGATAGCCCTTGTTTAAATCTAACTTGCTAAATACAGTTGCACCATTCAAGCGGTAAATCATATCATCTACAGTGGGTGTAGGATGGCGTTCACGCATTATTGCCTTGTTGGGAACACGCATGTCTACACAAATGCGTATCTCATCTGGATTCTTCGGCTTTGGTGGAGTGACAATTGGGCTTACCCATGGTGTTGGGCCTGTTACCGGTTCAATGATATCTAGTTCTATCAGCCTATCCAGTTCGGCATCGACTTTCTTGCGAGTATGGAATGGTTGTCGGCGATGTGGTTGGGCAACTGGAATTACATCTGGGTTGATATGCAGATGTACTTTGCTATCAGTATAACAACCTATGGATTTAAATCGATCAGAAAATTCAGCAACAATAGCATCAACATTGTTTGCAGATTCCACTGCTACAGCATTAGAAAGCTGAAGTAGCCCCAATTTGGTTGAAGTCTTGTAACTGAGTAAAGACTCCTTTGCATTCCTAACACATGGAATGTAGTAATGAGCATTGCATTCTTTGACTTAATCTCTGCAGTGAAAGTTCCAATCACTGGTAAGGCTACCTTTGAAGCATAGGCAGTGGCTTTGCCATTATAGTTTTCAAGCTTTGGGAACTGTTTTTTAAATTTTTCATAGTGGCACTCAGCAATGGTGTCAATGTTTGATCCAGTGTCAATGAGAACTTTGAGACAAATGCCAGCAATGTATACTATAGTCTCTGGGTTGTTTGGAAGATCATTCCATTCTGTGATTGCTTGTACTCCACAAATGTAATCACATTCACTGTCATCTGAGACTGGTTGTAATGAAATGTTGTCTTGTATATTATTAACATTCTTGATTTGAGGTGCAATATTGTGTTTGCCACCTCGACTCCTATGACCTGATCCTCGTACAGTGCTTTTATTCATTGATTGTGGTTTCTTTAGTGCGGAACGACACATAGCACCAAAATGACCTAGTTTTTCTACACTCATAGCACTTCTTACCTTGAGCAGGACAAACATTATCTTGGTGTGGGTAGTCTCCTCCACAATTGTAACATTTATTGTTGACAACCTCTGATGTGAGTCGTTGTGACTGCTTGAGTCTTGTTCCATGACTCCAGTTGTGATGTGGTTCTCGGCTCAATTTAATGTTAGGTTTGGCATGATATCTTCTATGATCATGGTGTCCTCCCTGAACCTTACATACCTCATGACTGTTAGTAACAGTGGCAGAACCGTTGTTGGCACTGCACTCCATGACACGAGCATCACGTGCAGCATCTTCCATTCGACGAGCCATATCCAGTATCTTGGTAAGAGAACTTTCATCATCAACAAGTTCTAGAGCTCTTCGACGGAGACGTGTAGATGTGCATGTTTCAATTATTTGCTGTTTGATTTCTTTGTCAACATCAGCAACACTCCACATGGGCTGCTAAACCCTGCAGACGTGTATGGTATTGATCACAGTTTTCATTAGAGAGTTGTTTCGCTCTCCTGAATGCATAATTTCCATAGCAGTATTTTGCCTTGGTTTGAAATGCTCATTTATTTGGCTTTGGCAGTGTCATAATCTTGGCACCACCAGTGTCTTTCATGTATCAAAGATGTCACAAACTCGATCACCTACATAATGAAGTAGAAGGCCACGCTTTCTTTCAGCACTTTTGATGTCAGAAACTATCAACAAATTTTCAAACCTTTTTAAGCCATTTAGACCCACCTCTGTGACAGGTTTGTCTGGTCACAGTCAGGATCAATGCAGGAACTGAGGTATATTTGCCATTTTTACGTGTTAAATGTAAACTTTCACTTAAAATGTTTCCTCAGATATAAACACTTACTGCACTGTATATGTTCTTTAAAATTCACTGTAATTACTTTAATTTTGCAAAGCACACAAGCATTTTAATGCAAAAGTTCACAGTAGTGCAACACAGCAGCAACTGATTTCTACCTAGCCCTTGTGTACATTGTTGTTCCT